>PVLC010018992.1:0-31282 GCA_004027655.1 Graphiurus murinus | reverse complement strand
GTATGTCTGTTGTGTTGGCATCTTCTTCCTTTTTGTGTGGGAGTCTTATATCTATTCATTGTCCCTTTATAATGGGTCTTTTGTGGGAGGGGGTATATATTTGCCTCAATTAATCTGCTTCATATAACCAGAATTTTGAATTACTCCCTCAGAACCACTTTAATGGGATATAATCCTTAGTGTAGGCAAACAGCAGTCTTTGACTGGCTGCAGGCTTCCATGCTTTACCCAAACTCAGACAGGCTCAGTCAAAAGGGCTTCTCTTGAGGCCTAAGCTCTGCCATTAGAAAGACTGTACTGTTTCAAGTCTGGAGCATGGGTAGATGATTTGTTTAGCCCCAGGCATGCCACTGCTGCTCTGGCAGCTGCAATCACAAGAGACCTTGCTGGCCACCAGCCTCTGTACTCATGGTGCCCAAACTCATTTGGCAAGAAATTAAACCCCTCTAAGCCTATGTCATGGTTGGCTGAGATTTTTGCCCCACAGACACCACTGAGCACAGTGTGCAGTGATCGCATGATCCCACATGGGGGGAAGGACTGTTAACTCTAGTTCCTGTGCCAATGTCCCTGGGGAATGTCTGTTAGTTCACAATTCTGCTGTGTCCAACTATAGCTGCTGCCCCACCTCTGCAGCTGCAATCACATGAGACATATTCAGTCTGTAAAACCATGAATTTGGGTGCTGCTTTTGTAGGTGTTTGGTCATTGCCAAGGGTCTATGGTTTCTCATTTCTGAGGACTTCAGCTGCAGCCTTGGGAGTTTGCTGAGTGGTTTGGTTTGGCTAGACATTTTGAAGGTTCATGTTCTTGAGATTTTTAAATGAGGAGAGAAAAATGCAATTGAGTTTTCTCATTGGTTTTCTAAAATCACTGTCTCAATATGATTTAGCTTCTTCTTTGCTGGAGTTTGTCTCTCAGAGCTACCAGTTTCTGGCAGCTGCCAGCTCCAGTGGAGGGTGTGTGCATGTGTGTGTGTGTGTGTGTGTGTGTGTGTGTGTGTGTGTGTGCATGTGTGTGTGTGTAGGGGCTCACCAAGATGACTCTTGTCTCTGCTCTTGGCTCACCAGATTAGACACAGAACTCTTTGGCCCTCGGCTATTTCTGCAGCTTCTGAATCAGGTATGTGTTCACTGTCTTTCTTCTGTTGAATTTTGACTATATTACTTCTCTTGCCAAGAAGTAGTCTTCCTGCTGGTTTAGTTTTGAGTCTCAGAGCAACTGAAGTGCACTTCTTTCCTCTATTCAGCCATCTATGAATCCTCTTTATGTTTTTCTTTGGGTGCTGATCTTGTGGATGTATTTTGTTTGTGAGGATTCATAGACTTGAATGTTAATGATGTGTATTTATTGTCCAAAAAGTTTACTTGATCATATCAGAAATATTCAAGGACTATACACTGGAAACTGCAATATAGCTTAAAGAATTAAAAAATCTAATAAATGGCAGTATAAATCATGTTTTGATGGTTTGGAACACTAATTTCTTTGTGAGTCTCATTTATTTAAAAGTGTATTCATAGGTTCAATGCAATTTCCAGACCCATTGATTTATGTAGAGTTCGTTCATGATAACTATAGTGAAAAGATAGCTTTCTCAATAAATTATGTTAGGCCAATATTATCTAAATAGCAATAAAAATTAATCATGAGCCAGGTGGGAGGTGGGCAGAAGCCTGTAATTCCAGTACTTGAGAGGTTGACACAGGATGATCACAGGTTTGAGGCTAACCTTAGTAACTTAGTGGAACCCTTAACAACTTAGTGAAATCCTATTTCAAAACAAAAAATAAAATAAGAGTGGAGGTGTAGAATGTATGTAGAATGCCCCTGGATTCAATTTCCATTATAAAAAGTAAATAAAATAAATCTATCATGATTCCTCTTTCATGAGATTAAAAAAATTCCAAATAGATTATAGATTCATATGGGACATTAAAGACATTATTTACATATTTTCCCAGTTAGAAATCAGAATAAAAAACTATTACCTGCAAAGGCTCAACTATATTAAATTTGAGAACTGCTACTTACCCAAAGACAACTAAAAGTATAAAAAGTAAAGTCAAAATTTAGTCATAAACACATAAACCCCCACTCACATGAAGACCATATAAGGTAGTCTTAAAATCAAGAATAAAAAAAAAAAACTCCTTAGAAATAGAAGCAAAAGTATTGAAGAGTGTCTTAATGAATAAAAACATGAAAAAGTGCTCAACTTGCCTAATTATCACTTGTTCTCATAGAAAAGAAAATTAACCTGTGACCTAAATCTGTATACTTACTAAAGTGATTATAATTTAAAGGCTGAAGCCGGGCATGGTGGTGCATGCTTGTAATCCCAGCATTTGGGAAGCTAAGACTGAAGGATTCGAGTTTGCGGCCAGCCTTAGCTATCTAGTGAGGCACTCTGCAACTTAGTGAGACCCTGTTTCAAAATAAAGAATAAAAAATAGGGCTGGGGGTATAGCTTGGAGGTAGAATGACCCTGAGTTCAATCCCCAGTAGCGAAAAAAAAAAAACTTAAAGGCTGATATATCTAAGTGATAGTGAGGGTGTGTAGCATTCGGAATTCTTACATATTGCTGGTGAGAATACAAATTGCAGTAATCATATTGAAAAGCTGCTTGATATGATGTACTAAATTGAACAAGTATATACCATGTATCAAATAATTCCTCTCCAGGTGTCTTTAGTGAAATATTACTGAACCCCAAACTTGGATGAATTTAAACATATAAAGTTAAAGAAGTAAAAAAAAAAAACCTATATATTTTAATTCACATGAAGACAAAAAGTAAATAATAATATGTGGTGTTTGGAGTCAGGTGCAAGTTTGTGTCTTAGTTGTCTGTTATTGTATAAGAAATTTCTCCAAATGTGATGCCCTGAGGCAGCATTTATTATCTAAGAGTTTCTAGAGTTCACAAGAATCTGGGCATGGTTTTGCTGGTTCTTCTACTTTGTGGTTTCTCAAAGGCTTCAGTCAAAGTTTCTGCTGGGATCAGTCATTTCAAAGCTGTTTGTGGAAAGATTCACTATCAAACCCACTCCTATGGTCCCAGGAAAGATTCACTTTATCATTGTTGTTGGACTAAAGTTGTCACTTTCTTCCTGGATTTTTGATTAAAGATCACCCTCAACTGCTTACCAAATGAATCTCTACTATGGTGACTTGCTTAATCAATGTTAGTAAACTCAGTAGAGAGAAAAAAGAAAGGAAAGAAAGAAAAAGATGTCTAGTAGTAAGAGGAAACTCTTTTTTTGTAACTTTCATAAAAGTAGCATCCCATAACTTTGGCCTTATGCTTATAATTAGAAGTAACTCACTAGGTTTGGGTCACATTTTGGGGGAGAGGGGTTGCACATGTGTGTGAATACTAGGACACGTGGATTATTAGGATCCATGTGGACAGCTTCCCACCACAGAATTCTTGTCAGGGAGAGGGGTGGTAGCAATTTGAAAGATTCCACAATGAAGATTCTGAGGATACTCTGTAAAATTCTATTCCTTGGCTTACATGATAATGCAAGGATATATCTATATATCAAAATAATTTACTGTAACATTGTCACTTGGTTATTTTTAATGCATTTTTAATTTAAAAATGATCACTAGTACTGGAGGAGATCTAGAAGGGCGAGAGTGACCAATGCTGGAAAATTAGGGGTCTAGTGGGAATTCCATGTCAATGACTATATGGAGTGAGACTAGAAATGATGAGATTTAATTTGACTCTAGATGTATCTCAACATTGAGACTGAGAAGACTTGTTATTATAAAAATTGAGGATAGGAGGGAAATGGAAATAAGAGTGAAGTAAAGTATATTTTCTCAAATGGGGTATACTGTGAGATGATCTGGTTTAGGGTCACATTAGAAATCAGAGTTTTAGTTTGGATAAAGCTTGAGAGATTTATTGGCTATTCATTGAGGTGCATTTGCCATACAGGTAGTGAACTTAGATCTGTAACTATAAAATGGACATTACTTTAATATATTTTCTATAGCCTCCACAGTGGATTAAAGGGGGGAAAAGGCTCAAAAACTGAGAAACTAGTATTTAGAGATTAAGAAGTGGAGCCAGGCATGATGGTATATTTTTGTAATACCAGTACTTGGGAGGCTGAAACAGGAAGACTGAAAATTCAGGCCAGATTTGGCAATTTAGTAAAATGCTCAGCAATTGAGCAAGACCTTGTTTCAAAATAAAAAATAAAAGAGGTTGAGGATGTATCTCAGAGGTAGAATGCCATGCGTTCAATACCCAGTACTCCCCCCATCAAAAAAAAAAAAAAATGCCAAAGATGGCACCTGAGTGAAAAACCTTTCCCCAAATGCTGTGATTTTGAATCAAATTTGCCAAAAAACCAGCTTCTTAACAGAAGGAAAAAAGCAACAGAAAGGGGCAAAAGCTGAACCACAATGGAAGAGAGCTCGGAGAGCTGGTCAGAAAACAAAGGAGACCACCAAGCAGCAACTCGGTGGGACCGCGGGCCGCGGGCTTGGCGCGGGCTGTGGACCACGGGCTGAGTGGAACCAGGACCTGGAACTGTGGAGGTCAGCTCGATTCCGAGAGCTAGACACTATGGCAGATCCAGCGACCAGCTGTGACGTGGGCACCTCCGGGACCCCACGCTCTAACCAAGCAAGGGTTCCCCCCACCAGCCACAGTGACTGGAACGCATGGGATGATCAGCGTAAACTCCAGTGGGACATATCCAGGGCCCCACTACAGGGCCTGGGGGACCCCCCCTGCACAGCAGAGCTTGAACCAGGATGGCAGCAAATGCAACTTCTTGACGGAAAGAAAGGAGTGGAGCTGCGCAGAGTCCAGGAAAAACAAGGGAGTGGGCGCTGCGCACTGCGAACTGGCGTGCACCATTTTGCGTGCCAGCCCCTCTCATACAACATCCTGCCAGCTATCCAGACCTCCATTAACCTATTGCGCCCCCAGCGACCAGAGGTGGAGCAAACAACAATGGAAATACGAATGGCAGGGATCCTTAAGTTGGATTGTGAGCACACCTATTCAAAGGATAGACTCCGACACCCACCCTTCTAGCTAGCCCTTAGACAGGATTAGATGTGCAGAAGAACCCAGTGCATACAGGGCATCTGAAAAGGTTCGGCATTTAGACTGGACTCCTGCCACCAGCAATGGCAGAGAGAGAGCTGTAGTCAGACCCTGTGAAGAGCTCAGAGATATAATCTAGCATCAGGAGAAACACTAACGTAACCCCCTACCTGCTCTGAAAGACCAAATAAAAATGCCAGAGACACACTCGAAAATTTAAGCTCGGTACATACGAGCTAGCAGAGTGTTTGCCTTAGTGGTTGGTTGCTGTTTTTATGATTTGGGTTTTTTTGTTTTGTTTTCTTTCTGTGTTATGTTTCATCTGTTTTTACTCAGTATTTGTTTTGTATCACCTTGATTTACTTATGTTTGTTTGGATGATTGCTTGCTTTGTTAATACTTGCTTAGTTTGTTGAATTTCCTCCTGTTCCCTTTTACAAGCTTCCCCCTCCTCTCTCCCCCCTATATTCCTCTCCTCAACACTTTACCTCCTCTCTTTTCTTTTACTTTCTCTTTTTTTCCTGTCTCATATCAAGACCATCTCATACTACCACATTCAAAACTCTATATTGACTACCAGAATCTCCTGACATATCTATTAATGCTAATCTTTACAATATATCAACTCAACACACTCAACCTTTTATTCCACTGGAACATACCCTCTTCTTTACCCTATTCCTGCAGTCATCACTGTAACCTCTCACCCAACCTTTAACACTGATTACAACCTATCCCTGTATATACCTTCAGACACCTCTAACCCCCCCTGCAGAGACTGGAGGAGAAAACCTGCAAGAGCAGCAAAGATATAAATCTAAGAACAGGGGAACCAT
The DNA here is from genome assembly GCA_004027655.1 of Graphiurus murinus. Taxonomy (NCBI): domain Eukaryota; kingdom Metazoa; phylum Chordata; class Mammalia; order Rodentia; family Gliridae; genus Graphiurus; species Graphiurus murinus. The sequence goes on along the minus strand of PVLC010018992.1, from coordinate 25,368 downwards.
GGGAAGGAAAAAGAACAAAGAAACAATGAGCTACCACAACCCCTCAATAACAGATCTCACCAACCCAGAATGGCAGAGATTACCAGAAGAACAATTCAGATCTTTAATACTAGAAACAATACAGGATTTTCAGAAAGAATGTAAGCAGAGCTTCAAAGAAATAAAGGAAGAAATAAAGGAACAAATAAACAAAGAATTTGATGACCTGAAAAGGAACCAAAGAGAAGCATTGAAGGAAGTGAAAGATGAAATAACCGAAATGAAGGTATCAATACAAACTATAAACAGCAGATTAGATCACATGGAAAATAGAATATCACTCTTAGAAGATGACCACTCCAAAAGCGAATCTATAGTATATAATTTAGAAAAAAAAAATACGACAACATGAATTGGACATAGAAGAGATCTGGGCCAATTTTAAAAGAGCTAACCTAAGAATAACAGGCATAGAAGAGGTATTAGAAGTGGAAACCTATGGAATAAACAATCTCTTCAAAGAAGTAATAACAGAATTTTCCAAACATAGAAAGAGAAGTTGACATATGCAGCATGCCAGCTGCTGTGGTTTCTCTTCTGCCGACCGAACTGGAAGCTTAACACAAAAGACAGACACAGACACAGATACAGACCTTGAAAGGGGAACAATGTTCAACTTTATTAAGTGAAGATAGGGTTTTTATATGCTTGGAAAAACAAAGATGACCTCGAGTACGTGGGAAACAGTCATTATCTCAAAAAACCCCAAGACCAGGTGGAGACAAGCAGGCCCTGAGGAAACATCTGTTATTTCTTTGAAGTTACTTTTGCTTTATCTAACAGCCTTTATCTTACGACCCCCTTACAGGGAAAGTCAAGCAGCACAGACCATAACCCTTCAAACACTTTGCTTTCTTAGGAGTTACAAATTTATCACCTCCAAGTTTGTATTATGCACAACGGGCATTTACAGGAACTGGCTGAATTTTAATTGCTCAAATAGCCTTGACAATATGCAGTCATTTTTAGCTCCCTAAGTCTTTTGTTTTTCACATAAGTCCTTATGCTTCCCACAGACACACAGGTACAGGAAACATACAGAACTCCCTCGAGATAAGACCAAAGAAGAGGCTCACCACACCATATAATAATCAAGTTGACCAATGTAGAGGTTAAGGAGAGAATTTTAAAGGCAGCAAAAGTAAAAGGCCAAGTGACATTTAGAGGCAAACCAATTAGAATCACTCCAGACCTCCCAAATCAAGTCATGAAAGCCAGGAGAGGCTGGAGTAGCACATTCCAAACTCTGAAAGAAAATAACTTGCATCCAAGATTCTCCTACCCAGCAAAACTCTCTCTCAGAATTGATGGGGATATAAAAACCTTCCATGACAAACAGAAACTGAAGGAATTTATGTCTTCCAAACCAGCACTAGAGAAACTACTTAAAGAGATTAACTACAAAGAAGAATTAATGAATAAACGCAAGAACCAGAGAAACAATAACTTCCAGGAAGCAAACTGCTAAGCAAAGAAGAATAAACTCCACCAAAAATAGAAGTCAAAACTCAAAATGTTAGGAATTAAAAATCATCTCTCAATAATCACACTGAATATAAATGGTCTCAATTCCCCAATAAAAAGGCACAAGGTTGCAAAATGGATCAAAACCCAGAATCCATCTATATGCTGCCTACAAGAAACACCTCTTACAAGCAAAGATTCCCACAAACTAAAGGTGAAGGGCTAGAGTAAGGTAATCCATGCCAATGGAACCCGAAGACAAGCAGGAGTAGCAACCATGATATCAGATAAATTAGACTTCAAGCCTAAGCTTATCAGAAGAGACAAAACAGGTCATTTTTTAATAGTAAAAGGAACAATCCAGCAAGAGAAAATAGCAATTATCAACATCTATTCCCCCAATGCAGGTGCAGCCACTTTCATAAAACAAACTCTGTATGATATAAAGACACACCCAGATCCCAATACACTAATACTAGGAGACTTCAATACTCCTCTTTCATCTCTAGACCGCTCTTCTAAAGAAAAGATCAGTAGAGATGCATCAGACCTAAAGAATACCATAAACCAAATGGACCTAATAAACACATATAGACTCTTTCACCCAACTACAGCTAAATTCACATTTTTCTCAGCTGCACATGGAACCTTCTCCAAAATAGACCACATTCTGGGCCAAAAGCCAGCACTGGTAAATTAAAACAATGCAACACAATTTCCTGCATCTTCTCAGATCACGTTGGAGTGAAACTAGAAATAAACTCGAAGAAGATCCAAAGCAACCATGGAAACACATGGAGACTGAACACCACATTGCTGAATGAAGACTGGGTCATAGAAGAAGTAAGGAGAGAAATTAAAAAATTCCTAGAAACCAATGAAAACAGAGACACAACATATCAAAACCTCTGGGACACCCTAAAGGCAGTACTAAGAGGAAAATTTATAGCACTGAGTGCCCACATAAGAAGAACAGAAAATCACCAAATAAATAACCTAATGACACAGCTCAAAGCCCTTGAAAAACAAGAACAGTCTAACTCCAAAGCCAGTAGAAGACAGGAAATCATGAAAATCAGAGCAGAAATAATGAAATAAAGAATAAAAAACATACAGAAAATCAACAAAACCAAAAGCTGGTTTCTTGAAAAAATAAACAAGATTGATAAACCATTGGCCATCCTAACCAAAAGAAAGAGAGAATCAACCCAAATTACCAAAATAAGAGATGAAAAAGGCGATATTACCACCAACAGTATGGAAATACAGAGGATAGTCAGAAACTATTTTGAAAAACTATACTCCAACAAAATGGAAAATCTAGAAGAAATTGACAAATTTCTAGACACATATAACCTCACTAAATTGAGTCAAGGAGATATAGAAAACTTAAACTGACCAATAACAACCAAAGAGATAGAAACAACAATAAAGAGTTTACCATCAAAAAAAGCCCAGGGCCAGATGGCTTTCCAAGTGAATTTTATAAGACATTTATAGAAGAGCTAATCCCAATACTCCTCAAACTATTCTGTGAAATAGAAAGAAACGGAACCCTCCCAAACACATTCTATGAAGCCAACATCACATTAGTACCCAAGCCAAAAAAAGAAAGGAAAACTATAGGCCCATACAAAGTACTGAACAGTATTCCATGTCACAGAAAAAGAAATACATCCTTTATATTGTAAATGAAATTAGTTCTTGAGGCATCATTGACAATTGTGATGGAAAACTTCTTTTCCAAAACAGTTAAATTCCATTATTTTGGTTTAATCTCATTCTGTGCATGTCAAATATATCTTTTCTGAAATATTTAAAACCAGAAGTGTTTAAAATTTGAGAACTTTTTCAGATTTGGGAATATTTGCATAACCCTAATGGGATACCCTTAGAAAGGAAATCAAGTCTAAACATGAAATTCATTTATGTCTCATGTACAACTTATATACAGAGCCTGACGGTAACCTTGTACAATCTATTTAACAATTTTGTGCAAGGTAAAAGGTTCATGCTGTGGGATTTTCTACTTGCATGTTGATGTCAGTGCTCAAGATGTTTTGAGTTTTGGGACATTGTGGATTTTGAATTGCAGAGTAGAGATGATCAAATTGTAACAGTCTGGGATGTTTCCATGAGTTCTCATCTTAGCTAGTTTTAGAAAAAAATAGACAGAACTGCACTGTTGCAAGTTTAAGTAAAGATTTATTATTAAAGGTAGAAAGGGGGAACAGAGTAATTAAAGCACTACATGAGAGGTGATGCAGTGGAATGTCTTAAAAGTAAGACACTGATGTCTCTGAACACATAACATTTTTTTTTAAATGAATTCATTATCTTTTTCCTCCCACTTTGCTTATCCAATAGTCTTCTTTTCCCATCAAAAGCTGGTACAAGCCTGCTATCTCTGCTATGTAATCCTTTTTTATTAGCCTTCTTTGTTCATCTTCACACAGGCAGAGAGGTCTGACATCACTGATTAAAATGTGTTACTTGGTTAGCAAGGTCAGGGGGTGCATTGTAGAAGACCACTTTGTTCTTTATCATACTCTTAAAGTTTAAACTGTGCATTACTTTCCCATATCCTTGGTGAGTTTCTCAGGTTTTCCTTATTTATTCACTAGAAGTTACCAGTTATGATAAAAACTTGTTTTATAATGAAGAAGAGAAAGACACAGGAATATAGTCTTTTAAAGTATGGAGGTTGGGGCTTAACTATTTTGTGTTATTAGTAATTAATATTGGGTTAATATACCTTGCTTTTTCATCTTGTAAGATTAGTTTAAACTATTGTGAGAGTCTATATAATTCTTTTCTAAGTGCAGGTGTCTGTGTTCTTAACATTCAGTGTTGCTGGGCTAATAGCCAACATTTAGCTGACCAAGGTCAACATTGGCTGCAGCTTAGAGACAGAAAAGGATTTTATTATTTTGCTTAAGTATGAAAGCTTTTTCTTATTAGCAATTAATATTGCCCTTATTAACAATCAATACGATCTCAATCCCTATCAAATTTTATCGGACAATAATCAGGAAAGAAAAAGAATAGTACTGGCACTTCACCACCAAGTGAGAAGAAGCTCACCATGGCAGGAAAGGTAGATGCCATGGTCTTGTTAGCCAGAGCAGGAAAAAAGATGGTCCAACAGCTCTGTTGCCAGATTTCCATGTTCTCCTTCAAGAGCTGACTGCACTAGAAATGACAGCTTTCTCTTCCATTCTCACCATTGTGGTGAAGAGGGATTAGGTTGCAGGAAGAGAATAGGGAGCTGACAACATATATTGAAGAAATGGGAAGATGAAAAAAAAGTTTGAAAAAGGCTATACTACTCAGGACTTGAGGGTTCACTGTTCTCTCCCTAATCAGAGCAGGTTCATGTCAGGTCACTGGTACAGTTTCGATTTCCCTCAACCCCTGAAATACAGGAAAAGAGAAGAGAGTGTAAAGTCCAGCTGGCAGGCCTCTGAGTCACTTGCTACTGCAGGGATTACCACCCTGGCACTAGGGCTCCACCCTGGTACTAGGGCTCCAACTGCATGATGATGATTCCACCCCAGTGCTCTGAAAGATGGTGGAGAAGGAGAAGGTGGACACTGCTGATGGTGCCCAGATCCAAGAGGCTTCAGCACCCATCAGCATCACTTGGAAATCATTGATTCTGTTACACTGTTGGCCCTTGCAAAGCACCAGGGCAGCCAGTGGGCTGCCCATGTGCTGTGTAGATCCTACCTTCTCCTGTGATGTAGCATTTACAGACAAACCCTCTCTGCCCACTTCAGATAACGAAAGTCTGTCAACTTCAATTTGGTGAGATCTTTGGCCCAAAAAGAATGGAAGGAAAGAGTTGTTATTGCAAAAGGACTTATTTCCCCTTTTAATGCAACCACGCAGGGTTTGGAGTGGACACTTTGTAAAAGTAAAATCTGGTATCAAATCACAAATGTACCAATTCTTCCAGTTAAAATGAAGTAAATCTGACAAGTGGTGCAAACGTGTGAAGGAGAGTTTCTGGGCTTGACCAGGAAACAGTACCAAGACTTTGATCACAGCAAAGACATCCAGCAGCCTCCACTCACTGGCTTTCCCCAAGCTCCACCCAAGGGCTTTTTCCTAGATATTCTGGGCTTATCAGCCAGGGTGAAGTACTTTCCCAGTCAGGCTCATTTGCAAGTCAATTGACCTGTTTGATAAGGGCCTGAACACTTGGGTTTGTGCAGTGATAAAGTGGGAAGAGCAGGTGGTCTCTACACTAATCTGCACAGTGCTAGTACCTGATCTAAGGGTAGTGTCCTGGACAGAGACACAGGTGGGAAGGATCTGTGAAAAGGGGCACAGTGACTTCAGACAGTGGTGAGGAATACCTCAGATTCTCCTCCTGTCTTACCCTCAGAAGGCACAGCAGGAAACACAAGTGGTGAGAAAAGTCAGCTGAGAACTTGTCCTGGGCTGCAGAGCCCCTGCCAGGTGAGTTTGCTCCTAAACCCTCCCCTCCCTGCATGTTTCTCTCTAGGAACAACATCAAGGAATTCCCCAATGCTCACTGCACTTGGGGCTTGCAGGTGGGTGGGCTGTGCCTGGGAAGACACTGTGAATGGCTCTCACTGGTGCATAGGCACCTGAGAGGGGAAGGTGGCATCCTGTGTCCCCTTTCTGCCCTGCTCCTCCTCTGGCTTCTGCCTGGGGCTACAGCAGAAGCCCTATGTGAGACATAGAGTGTCAATATGAGGAGTAAGTCCTTTCTGTGATGGAGGAACCAACTCCAAGCACCCTGCCAAAGTGCTCCTGTGGGGTCACTTCCAGCTGCCCCACTCCTGTTCTCAGAGGTCTCCTGACGGATTCCCTAAACCTATCCTCATCAAAGACTTTTTTTATTTCATCTCACTCTCATTAAGATTTTCCTAGACTATCCTGATATAAATTCAATTCCCAATTCCCCTACCTCATTTCCTGTTTATTTTCTTCTGAGAACTTATTATCTTATCATGGTTTATTTCCTTTTTTAATTATCTGGTTCTTTTATCTCCATATCCTTTCGGAACCTTTATATCCATATGTTCACAGCTTGACAATGAACACCTAGAACAGTGCCTAGGCACATGGAAAAGACTCAAATAACTGTTACATTAATGAGACTCCAAATTCTTTTGGAGTGTCTGGGACCTTTTCTAACTACTCTCTATCTCTATTATGTCACATTCTGTCTCCACTTACCGCAAAATATTAGTGTCCAGTGCTTTACTTTTCTCATTATATTCTGTTTTTAAATTTTATTTTTATTTTTTATTTATTTATTTATTTATTTTTTTCGGTACTGAGGATTGAACTCAGGGATATTCTACCTCTAAGCTATACCCTTAGCCCTATTTTTTATTCTTTATTTTGAAACAGGGTCTCACTAAGTTGTGGAGTGCCTCACTAGGTAGCTGAGGCTGGCCGTGAACCCAGATCCTCTGGTCTCAGCCTCCCAAATGCTGGGATTACAAGCTTGCGCCATCACGCCCAGCTTCTCATTATATTCTTAAAATGCCCAGGCAATGCTTTTTTGCATAAGGCATATGTACCAGGTCCAGGTCTGGCCAGGCTAGACTTTTTTTTTCCTTTAGAAGCATATATGCTTCTAAAACTTAGAAATTTGTTTACACATTCCACAAGCAGAAAGCTGATATGCACATGTCTTGAATAACCATCAGAGCTGACTTCAAGATCTTGTATTCCACTGAGTGGCTTTTCTGAGTTACAGGTTACCATGGCATCTACCATGAAGGCCCCCATTTGTCTAGTGGAAAACAGGAATGAGCAGCTATCGGTGAACCCAAATGCCTTAAGGATTCTTGACGAGATATGTCAACCTGTGATGGTGGTGGCCATTGTAGGGCTGTATCGTACTGGAAAGTCCTACCTCATGAATCGTCTTGCAGGACAGAACCATGGTGAGTGATCCTGGGGCAGGAACTTGGAACCAGTGGTAGGGCAAGTCAGTGGTATCTTCTCTTAGGTCATCCTTCCCACTGAAGAAAATCTCTCATTCTTATCATCAAATTTTCTTCTCTGTGCTTCTTATTTTATTTCTATACTTCCTTTGGCTGCCACATAATTTTTTTTCCACTATCTTGCTTTTAGGGGAATTTTGGCCATTAAACAGGTAAGACATTTTCCTTACCTGAATCAAATAAACTTAGGGGTCAGTTTTTTGTTATTTATTTATTTATTTACTTATTTATTTATTTATTTGATAATTCAAAGGGTTGAGAACGCTAAGATACAGATATTAGAAAGAGAGCTGCCACAGCATTGTTTTTATTTTCTACTTAAGATAACATCAAGTAAAAGGCGATTTCCCAGTGCTCTACTAAGGGAGTTTGCAGTCCCAAAATGCTTTAAACATGTAAATCTTAACTTTCTCATCCTCTCAAGTCATAAAAAGAACAGAAAGACAGTCCATGTCAAGAACCATCAGCAAGACCAGGTTGCTACTTCTGTTTCCTTGTAATCTCTAGCTTTGCTTTTTTTTTTTATATACTAGATTTTTGAGAGTGAGGGTCCCTCATCGCACCTATAGCTGGAAGCACAGGGAATTAGGATTGCTGTATATTATTCAGATACTACGACAGTGTAGAAGAGCATAGACTTTTTAATACCCTCACTGTGGAGATCACACAAGGTATGGAAATTCAATGGCCTAAGTCCTGCCAAAGAGATCTTCCAGGAATTTTATCACATTCATTTCTATTATCAGTTGAAAGCAGAAAGCATACCTATATGGCAGATAGTCAAAATCTTGTACTGTTGGACAGAATATATCACTCACTGGTTCCTAGGAGTAGTCCTGAAATTCTCCCCATCATTGGTTTAATCCTGGGAAGAAAGGCCAACAGGTATCACAAGACTCCTGCTTTCCCTCTATTTACATCAACTTGTGGTTGAAGAGGTAGGACACAGATGACCCACTGTGTTAGTCAGCTTTCCATCACTATAACAAAAACTTGGGATAAATCAACTTATAAGAATGTTTTATTTGGCCCACAGTTTTGGAAGTTTGAATCCATAGTTGATTGGGGCTGGTGTCTTTGGGCCTATGGCAAGGAAGCACATCATGACAGGGAGCTTGTGGTAACATGAAATCACTCACTTCATGGTGAACCAATGAGGAAAAAAAAAAAAGGAAGAGAAAAAAAGGGATTCCCACAGGGATCCCCCAATCCCCCGTGAGGGCACACTCCCAATAACCCGAAGACCTCCCACTAGGCCCCAACTCATAAGTATCCAGCACCTGCTGATATAGCCAATCTGGAGAAAAGCCTTTAGCACATGGGCCTTTAGGGGACATTGCAGATCTCATTTATAGCACCCACAGCTCTCCAGGGTCATATAAAAATAGACAGGTTAATAGAGTTTACATTAGTTCTGTAAGGTGACATAATTTGAGCAGTTGAGAGAATGTGGTGAAGAGGGTATGCAATATATATGTATGATTGTTCATCCTTGCTGAAATCATAGCATACAATTTCCTTGCCAATCACTTACAAGTTTAGCCAATGCCACCCCCGCAGCTTGGTCTGTCTGCTGTTGCTGTACGTTGCTTTCTTTTCCCTCACAGGCTTCCGCCTGGGCTCCACAGTGAGATCTGAAACCAAGGGCATCTGGATGTGGTGTGTGCCCCACCCCACCAAGCCAGAGCACATCCTGATCCTTCTGGACACTGAGGGGCTAGGTGATGTGGAAAAGGTAAGAAACAGAATCTTCTCAGCTCTTGATTATCCATCTCCTACTTAATTTGTCTCTTTAATTCACCTTCTGCGACATTAATTACTGACCTTGCAATCCAATTATAAATAATGAAGCTAAAATCTATTTCTTCAAACTCTCTTAGTAACCTCAAATATTTTGGTAAATTAGGCATAGATCTTATTTTTAATGTTGTGGAGATGGATTTAGTTTCACTAATTTGTGCTGAACAGCTAAAGTCCTAGAGTTCGTTATGAAGAAAAGAAATGTGGAATGTGCTCATTACAAGGTAACAGAGATGCAACATGTGAGAAACTGATCAGGTATTAGAGTTAGGAAACACTTTCTGAGGAAAGTTGTAACTTATGGGATTAATGAGTTTGAGACATTTGGAGGTTGGGTCATGTAAATATGGTCTCCAGGAAGGAATCTATTTAAGTCATTTTCAGAAAAGCTTCAGTGTTACCATTAAGGTTTTGGTTTTCTGAGCTCTGGAAATAAATTTTTCAGTGACTAAATCATGACCTAGACCCAACAAAAATATTGCAAATGGAATAGTTTTAGATTTTTGTCTTTACAGTAGTAGTTGCAAACAATCTTTTCTCCTAGTTTTTATTGGTTTACATCTAAATTGAAAGTGGGAGCAGTAGACTTTTGATGTGTGTTGCTACGAAATGTTAGGGCAGGTGTAGAAGGGCAAGCACAGACTTAGAAATCTTGAATTTAAAAATTCATTTTTGCTATTCTCAATTATCCTAGTAGTATAAAAACCAAGATGTTCTAATAATTTGTGATAGATTATCATTTGCATAATTTTTTCTTTATATCTAATTGTATTTGTAAGAGATCAAAACATAAAAATAAAAAATAAAAACTGATATCAACACAACTACTGACCTTGCAACTTGAAATGTGATTTGGGTAGGATCTGCATCTGTATCAAAACCTTTCATGTCTTGCTATGAATCTTGTGTTCATCCTGTATTTCTGGTCTGGAATGCATGCTCACTGCTTTAGTCAAATACAGTAACTCTGTAATGCCTTCCTGCGTCTGTGCTCTAATGACTCTTACTTGGCTTCTCTTGGTCCTTCCACTTGCTGAATCCTTTCATCTCTAGAAGTTCATATTCTATCAGCTCTTAGCTATTTTCAATCTATTGCCATATTGTAGACAAACAATGACTTCTTGCTTTAATAAAAGCAGCTTGCACTGCTTCTTCCCCTCCTCCTCTTCCTCCTTCTCCTTCTCTTCTTCTCCCTCTTTGTTCTCCTCCTTCTTCTTTTCTCCCTCCTTCTCCTCTTCCTCCTTCTTCCTTCATTTTCTTCTTTTCTCTGTATTTATTTATGTAGTTATATATGTACTTATTTATTTATTCATTTTTTTACTTTATAACTTTTGGTACCACTCCTATCAGAAATTATCATTTTGCTTGCATTTATATGTTGACAAGTATATCTGTTCTTCCAGAAAATCATGTTCCTAGTGGAAGAGACTGTCATATGAAACTCTGTATCCACACAACCAAATCCAGGATCTGGAATTTTGTCAGATGCTCAATTGAGATTTGTTAAACTTGCTGGACATAGAGACCCACACTTGTAATCCCAGTACTTGGGAGGCTTAGATAGGATTTTGCAAGTTTGAGGACAGCCTCTCAGCAAATGATGAGACCCTCATCAACCTAGTGAAACCCTGTTTCAAACTAAACATAAAATTTGGCTGGGAGTGTAGCTCAGAGGTAGAATGCCCCTGGCTGGGTTCAATCCCTAGTACCACAAAAAAAAAAAAAAAAAAAAAAAAAGGAGTTGTTAAATTTAATTAAATAACATTTGTATTTTTTGTATTTTTAATATAGCCATGATCAAGAAAGAATTTGAAATGGAGTAATTTCCCACTGAATTCTAGATAACTACTATGTTATAGGTATTTTATTAAATATTTTATGAAAATTCAGAATGTCCTTTGTCTTAATAACTAAATCTGCTAATATCCTGAGAGTGTCCAATGTAAATACAATAATGAGATTCGAACCTAGTACTATATTCAAAATGTTTTAGTACACTCACGTTCAGCAATAACACAGCTGAAAGTATGAATGAACAACCAAATGAATGAGTGAATGAAGAGTAGACTCCCAAGGCCCTTGTTCTCACGTGCTTCCTAGGTTGACCCCACAAATGACTTGTGGATCTTTGCCCTGGCCGTGCTTCTGAGCAGCACCTTTGTCTACAACAGCATGGGCACCATCAACCACCAGGCCCTGCAGCAGCTGCAGTATCCTTCTAGGCACCGAACTGCCATGTTGCATTGAGTTTCAGAATGGCAACTGAGACTGGTTCTTGTTTACTCTAAGTCAATTGTCCTGGTTGAGGAAGAGTGAACACAGGGCAACAGGGGATGTTCACAAAACTGTTTTCTGTGTGAGACCTGGAAACTGTGGTGCCTCTCATTCCTTAACTAAGATCCCAGCTATGTGACTGAACTAACACAGCTAATTAGGGCAAAATCCAACCTCAGACCTGATGAGGTAGAGGATTCCAGTGAGTTTGCAAGTTTCTTTCCAGACTTTATTTGGGCCGTTCGGGATTTCACGCTGGAGCTGAAGTTAGAAGATAATGCCATCACAGAAGATGAGTATTTGGAGAATGCCTTGAAACTGAATCCAGGTATCAAAGCAGGGCTTGAGAGGTGGAGGATTCAGTAGGGAAGGGGATCAACAAAGTCCCTACATTCAGCACTGAGACTGGATTGAGGCCCTTGCTAATGGTGATGTTGGGGTGAATTCTCAGCTCAGGAACTCAGGATCTGCAGTGTCCTTGGCTAACATGATGGAAAAGAATTTCACATGTGCCAGTCAGAGACATGGACAGAGGTTTATTTGGGGAAAAGGGGAAAAAAGGAAGCAATACACATTCAACAGAGAATGTGGGCTATCTCAAGATGAGGAAGGGCTGTCTTTTTATAGGGAATTTTTTTTTTAATAAACAAGGAGATTTTACTAACCCAGGTCAGGATTCCACTAAAGTCTAACCTGGGTTAGGGTTCTGCTTAAGCCATGGCAGCGAAAACCCTGAACCTGGGTTTGTTCGGGCTTATGTATAGGTGTACAGAGGCAGGGAGACTTTTCACACTCGTGGAAAAGGTAACACAGACAGAGAAGGCATGGGGATTGGTGAAGCCATGTTACTGGAAGGGAGGGGGCTGTCAACGCCCTACACTCCCCCCTTTTTCTTTTGTTTATATGAGGAATCCTCCTCATATACTATATACAGGGTTGGGCAAGATTTGATACTGTTGTCCGAGGACCATGAGTTGCACTGTAGTATGCAAGGCCCAAATGTGAGTATGAGTATGAGAATAATCAGTGGCCCTAATACCAAAGTCCACAAAGATGACGTTGATGAAGTGCAGCACAACTTCTTAGCCATCAGCGTGAGCTTCAAGGGGTTGTCAGGGTTGGCCGTCACTGCCCACTCCTTTTGTACTCTCTTGATATCCTTCTGACTGGCCTTCTGGATCTGGGAGTGATGTATTTAGAGTCCTGTGCCATTCACCTTTAGGGCAGTTGGGGTAACAAGGACAATCACGTAAGGCCCTTTCCATCTAGCCTCTAATGTCTTATGGTGATGCCGCTTGACCCAGACCCAATCTTTGGGTTCAACATTTTGGACAAAGGTTTGGAGGCCTATGCTCTCCGTGTACAGGGCACTGAGAGCTGGCCAAATATCTCTTTGTGTGGCCTGGAGAGACTGCACAGCTTCAAGTAATCCTTTGGGCCCCTGTAAGGAATTTAGAATTGTTTTCCCAGGAGGATGGGGGGTGAAGAGCCAACCATAATTTCAAAAGGGGTTAAATTAAGCATGTAGGGTATATTTCTGACCCTATATAAGGCATAGGGAAGGAGCGTGACCCAGTTTCCACCAGTTTCCATTGCCAATATAGTTAAAGTCTCCTTTAATGTTCTATTCATCCTTTCTACCTGCCCAGAACTCTGGGGGTTGTATTCACAATGAAATTTCCAATTAGTCCCCAAGGCTTGGGAAAGTCCTTGTATAATTTTACTTACAAAGGAGGGTCCTTTGTCCGACCCTATAGTAATAGGAACTCCATATCTAGGTATTACTTCTTCTAACAATTTTTTGCTACTATAATAGCCACCTCCCTCTTAGTAGGGAAGGCCTCCGCCCACCCGGAAAAGGTATCCACCATAACTAGTAAATACTTATATCCATCCTTGCCTGGCTTTACTTCCATACAGTCTGTTTCCCAGAACTGTGTTGGCCTCCACCCTCTCTCCCTTGGACCTTTGCATTGCTTAGGCTTTTTCCCTGGTTGCATGATCTGGCAGGCACAACAGTCCTCAATTATCTGTTGGACCATCTGTCGTTGGTGCTGGAACCGTAAGCCAGCTGTTTAAAGAGAGGAGCTTCTTTTCTCCAAGATGTGTAGACTGATGGAGTTGTTGGATCATGTGTTTTCCCAAATCCTCGGGGAGAATCCAATTGCCTGCAGTGTCCATGCATCATCCATTATGGCCTGACTTTGCTTTAACTTTTCTTGCATTTAGGTAACCTCTTCCTGGGAATACTCAGGCAAGGGTAGCAAGGGATTTGCCCCGGCATAGGCAGTTGTGCAGTCACAACATAGGGGGTTTCAAAATTTTCTGTTGCCATAGCAGCTATCCATGCTGCTTCAGTGGCTGCCTGGTTGCCTCTTGCCACTGGGCTATCCCCTTTTTTGATGGCCTGCAATATGGATCACAGGTACCTCTTTTGACTTCTGTATAGCTGCCAAGAGGTCCAATACCTCTAACATATTCCTGATTTATTTTCTTTCTGCCATCACGAAAACCCATTCTTGATACAATGTCCCGTGCACATGTAACGTCCCAAAGGCACAGCAACTACCAGTCAGTCACTTATTTTCAGCCTGCTTCAAGTCTTGGGTTAATGCAATTAACTCCGCTCTCTATGCTGAAATGCCCTTCAGTAGGCTGTCGGCCCATATTACCTTGCCCTTGTTGTCCATCACTGCTGCCCCAGCATACCTTTGTCCATTTTGCATAAAACCGCTCCCATCTGTGAACCATATGCAATCACTCTGGTTCAGGGGCTGGTGTCTTAGGTTCCTTCGGATTGAAGTCACTTCCGCCAAGACTTCAGTACAGTCATGCACCAGAGCCTCAGCATCCGGGATGGGCAGTAAAATAGCTGGATTTAAAGTGACAAGGTTCTGAAAGAGTATGCAGGGAACATCTAGCAGGAGTCCTTGGTAATGGGCCAGCCAGGCATTGGTTATCTACTGGTTTGAAGGCTGCTTTAGAATCCTCTCGATGGGATGTAGGGTAGTTATGGTTCATCCTTAACCAATAAGGCAATGACCGCTATCATTCGGATGCATGGAGGCCACCCTGCTGCTACTGGATCCAGTTTTTTTTTTTTTTTTTTTGATAGGTAGGCTACTGGTTGTTTCCAAGGTCCCAGGGTCTGAACCAGTACCCCATTTGCTATTCCCTTTTTCTTGTTGATATACAACAGAAAGGGCTTTGAGGGGTCTGGTAAGGCTAGGGCGGGTGCCTCCAGCATAGCTTTTTGGAGTTGGTGAAATGCACCCTCCATTTCAGGAGTCCATGTCCAGTTTTTATCTCCTCTACTCCCCCAGTGTAAAGGTTTTGCTGTCTCTGAGAACTTTGGGATCCATAGTCTGCAGTAGTCCACTGATTCTAGGAACTCTCTTACTTTTCTTGGGCTGGTGGGCACTAGTATCTTTAGGATGGTCACCTTCCTTGCCTCCATGAGCCATTTGAGGACGCTTTTAATTTATAATCCAGATAAGTAACTTTTTCCTGGCATATTTGGGCCTTGTTTGCACTAGCCTGGTACCCTAGTGATCTTTAGGCACTCTCCGACTCAGTGGCCTTTCTCTCTGCAATATACACACTTGTCCTTTTCTAATCAGCATGGTCTTCAGTCACTCTGCCAGGCCCTGCTCTGCCTGCCTCTCTTGTTCCTGTCCCTGCCTTGCTCTGCAAGAAATATCCTAGCCAACTCCCTATCTTCCCTTCCCATCTCATGAGCTCCTGTCTCTCCTCAGGGGTTTCCCTAGCATTGTATATCTTTTCTGCTACCTGGAGTAGGTCTGGAATAGTTTGGTCCCCCAATCTATCCAGCTTCTGAAGTTTTCTCCTGATATCGGGGACTGCCTGATTCACAAAGGCTAAAATCATGGCTGCCTTCGATTCCTCTGCCTGGGGATCAACAGGGGTGTACTGCCTAAAGGCATCAAGAATTCTTCCTAAAACAACAACAACAACAAAAACTGCAGGGCTCTCATTGAGTTCCTGTTTAACTGCATATACCTTGGCCAAATTGGTTGGCTTTCTAGCCACTGCACGGAGACTGGGCATTAGAACCTGGCAGTACACTCAGAGATGCTCCCTACCTTCAGCCTGGTCAAAGTCCCAATTTGGGCGAGTCAGGGGAAAGGTCCCATCCATGAGATTCAGCTGGGTGGTCAATCTTCCATTATCTCCCGGCACAGGCCTCCTGGCTTCAGTCAGGATCCTCTCCCATTCTGATATATGGTTGTATTTCTTATATAATAATAGAACATTTAAAGTAAACAAAAGTAGACCAGGTCTTAGTGATGGATTTCTCAATTGTATTTAATTAAAGCAAAAATCCAAGAGTGCCCTCCCCAGCACCACGTGGTGAGCCATCTTAGCTTTTTTTTTTTTTTTTTTTACCTCCAGTGAAAGATTACGTGCCTGAGTTCTGAAATCAGAAAAGTGGTCAATCAATATAGACAAGGGAGTTGAAGAAGTCTGTTCCATTATGGAGAAGTAGAGAACAGCTGCAGGTCCAAAGCTGAAACCGAAAGTTAACAACACAGCATGGACTGAGGGAGGACAGACAAACACTGAACAGAGAGATAGGCCTTTTTACTCTGCGTGCTTTCTTTCCAAATTTCTTATGAGGGATCTTACCAAACCCTGCGCATCATACCAAGAAATTTACTGGGTCGGCAGGGATGTCTCCCTCGCCTCCTGACCAGCGACCCTCCAGCACGTCTGCCTAGGTCCTCTGTGTGTCCTCAATTCGGGCCCTCAGATACAAATCAGCTTTGTGGCTGCCAAACGAGAGTTTGACTCTGCAATCTGAGACCCCCTACCGAATGAGAGTTTGGCCACTAGCTGAACCTCCCTACAAACCAGAGTCTGGCTGCTAGCTGAGCCTCCCTACCAAATGGGAGTCTGGCTGCTAGCCAGCCTCCCTGCGGCTCCCTTGGCTGCCAACTCCAAATGGGAGGTTGGCTACCCAAGCCAAGACTCCCTTTAGCCCCCTTGGCCACCAAATCAGCCAAATGGGAGATCAGCTACGCAAGCCGAGTCTCCATACCAAACAAACCCCTTCTACTCTGGAGTTGAGTGAGGGTCTTTGGGGGGACACAAAACCTTCCTGGCCAATGCACCAAAATGTTATGCACAAATCCAGGGTGTCCCACAAAAGAATGTACACATCACACAGAGCACTGTAATAAACAAGAAGAAGATTTTACTAACCCGGGTCAGGGTTCCGCTTAAGTCTAACCTGGGTTAGGGTTCCGCTTAAGCCATGGCAGCAGAATCCTATAGGGGATTTTCGTGAGGGGTGGGCTAGAGGAGGTATGTGAGGATGATCTCAGTCCAGTAGTCCCCTAGGTGGCTTATGGTGGTCTAGTGGTCTGGTCAGCTCTATGGTGGATGATCTCACTCCGGTAGTCCTGAAGCGCTTCCTGATGGTCTGGTGGTCTGGTCAACCTTAGGGTCCTCAGACTGATTGGAGTTCTCATTAGCTGATTGACAGATAAGCTAGAGAGTGTCCTAAGTTATTGTATCTGTCTTGTTATCAATGTACAGAGCAATTATAGTTTCTTTTAGTTAACTCCAAGATACAGATTTCCCAGGAATTTGGGAGAGTCAGGCCTGGGAAAGAGAACTGGTTTGTGGAGTAGAGGCTGAAGCACTTCAGTTCCAGATTTTTTATATTAAAGTTATATTTTGCTTTCCCTTTCTGTCTGTCTCCTTTCTACCTACTTATGTCTTCTATCCTACATCAGTGATGGGTGATTAATGGATGGTCATGATTTTTGCAGTTATTATTATTTGAAGTCATCAGAAGCTAAATTTAAACTCACTGAGGAAATTAGGACTCAGTGTAATACCAAATAATTTAAAATCAATCAGTACCATGAAAGAAAATAAAAGACTACAATCAGTTGTTATTTATTATGTTTACCTGTTCTTTCCATTCTGAGAAAAATAACTCATCAAATTAGAATTTGGTAAAACTAGGATCACAAGGAAATCTAAGACTTAATTTTGAAAATACATTTCACTCAGTATATCTTACTAGCCTAGACATTTATATCCTTCAGAGAAAAGCTGTTATGCAACTAATATCTCTGAAATTAAAAGAACACACACACACACACACACACACACACACACACACACACACCAATACTGTCAAATCCTTTGTATTCTCTTTTTGATAATATAACCTTTATTGTACAGCCTTATATAGTATATTGTATTGTTAATATTATAGACTGATTACACAGATTCAGAGTAGATAAGTGGTGATAACTAGACTCAGTGTTCATGTGTGTTCACTCATTTATGCATTATTTGAAGAAACATGGATATAGACTCTATGTAGCACTACTTACTACTCTGATAATATGATCCATGTAATAACTTTATATACTTTGAACAGCTAATTTATGCTACAGAAACTCTGCAATACAATGTCAAGTTTGACATATTCTGATATCACAAAGTGGTGAGGCCTACAAATTACACTGAGATTAACTTTGGAGTTTTCTGATAGAGAAATATCTAAACATAATAATGGTATGTGTATTTTTGACTCCGATTTTGAAATATTTTTTTCTACAGCTTTGAGTACCATCTGTTCTCCTCATGACAATTTATCAACAACAGCTTATCTTTATTTCTAGCATTACTTTTCAGCCTCCTCTGAGATGGGACTGCAACATCAGAAAAGTCTTTCTGAAAAGTGTCTGATAAATCAATCATTGCAAACTGTTAGTAAATAGACAACCTATCGGCCACAATATAAGAACTAAGGAAACCAATCAAAACTTTCTTCATTTGAGATGAATGCCTCCCCTCTCCTCTATAGAAGTACTTTCTTGACTCTTGGCTCTGTTACAAAATGAATTCTCAGACAGGAAGATCTCAGGTTCCAGGCCAGCCTCAGCAACTTAGCAAGACCCTGTTTCATAAACAAAAAAGAAAAAAGGCTGGGAGTTGAGTGTGGTGGCACACACCTGTAATCCAAGTACTTGTGAAACTAAAACAGAAGGATTGCAAATTTAGGACACTGTCAGCAACTTATTGAGAGTTGCAGAAATCTAGCAAGAGCCTGTTTCATAACAAAAAATGAAAACAGGCTGGCGGGTAGCTTGGTGGTAGAATGTCCCTGAGTTCAATCCCTAGTACCACACACACACAAAAGGCTGGGGTTGTAGCTCAGAGGTAGAATGCCGCTGAGTTCAAGCCACAGTACCAAAAGGAAAAAAAAATCCTTTTTGCACTGTGTAGATTAGCATGAGCTGCTTTGTATGATTGGATAGAAGAAGATTTATGGGCACAGGGACTGCAGTTCTGCAAAGATGCTTAGAAAAAAAGAAAAGTCCTCAATCCCTTTGTCTACCTGCTGTCTCTTCCATGAGTACTGTTTTTTTTTTTTTTTAAATAGGAAAGAATCCCCAAATTGAAAATTCCAACAAAACTAGAGAGTGTATAAGACATTTCTTTCCAAGACGGAAATGCTTTGTCTTTGACCGGCCTACAAGTGACAAAAACTTATTGTTCCGTATTGAAGAAGTTTCTGAAAATGAGTTGGAACTGAATTTTCAGATGCAATCAAAAGAATTCTGTTCCTATATCTTCGCCAATGCAAAAAACAAGACCCTAAGAGGGGGAGTCACTGTCACTGGAAATCGTGAGTTTTCTGTCCCAAAGTGTATCTCTGGGGTTCAGTATGTATGCTATGATTCCTTTGTGTGTTTGCCAGCAATTGTATGCTTCTGTGGAATGTGGAGAAGCACACATATGTATGACACATAGAAATGCATATCACTTAATTAAAGATTCCATGTGTGAGTATTTATTGAGGCCTAGCACATTTCACACACACAAAAAATACTTTAATGTCTCAAACATGAACTAGTACTAGGAAGAGAAATGAGGAAAAGTTCCATAGAATAAGTGTTTCTCAGTGAGAATATACAAGAGATTCTATGCATTGAAATGAATCAGAAAAGAAGCCGCAGATCATGGGTGCCAAAGAAGCTCACTGTGTATGTGAGAAACAAATTTAAACAGGTCTGACTCTAGGGACACATGGCCTGGGCAATCATTTTGCCCCCATGTTGAAATGGTCTGCACTTGATTCAGTATTCTATGTTGCTTTCTGTAAATTTCTGATGATATATTTACAAGGCAATTTTCATTTTATTTGAAATTAGGATTCACAAATTATATAATTAACTTCTTCTAATACCTCCCCTCCCCCCTTTTTGTGGTACTGGGGATTGAACCCAGGGGCATTCTACCTCTGAGCTACACACAAGCCCTATTTTATTATTATTATTTATTTTGAAACAGGGCCTCACTAAGTAGTTGAGGCTGGCTGCGAACCCAGATCCTCCAGTCTCAGCTTCCCAAGTACTGGGATTATAAGCATGCACCACAAAACCTGGCTAATTCTTATTTTTATTTAGACAGCAAAGTATTTTTCTAGGATATTAAAACCTCTTGGTTGCAGTCTGTTTTAGCTAGGATTCTCACTGATGTGACTGAAAACAATTGAGCATACAAAGTAGAGGAAGGAGGATTTATTTGTTCATAGTTCTGGAGATTTGAGGGTTCAGTCTAGGTCAGGCCAGTTACATCTGTGGAACTTAGAGCATGGCAGAGAGAGGGAGAGAGCAAGTCCTCTGCTCTCCAATCATGAAGGCTTGAAAACAAGAGGGAAATCAAGCAAGAGGATTCAAAGACACAAGGACAATTCCCAAAGCCACACCCCTCCAGGCTAGGGTACCACCCAGTAAATCCATTACAATGGATCTATCAACTGATGAGATTGCAACCCCCATAACTTAATCATACCAAATCTGAACATTAATATGTGAGCTCTTTAGGGGACATTCTATATCTAAACCATGACACAAACAATAATTTGATTTTGCACTGTGGTGATTTTGAGAACCACCAAAGAAAGTGTGTATAGGAAGAGCAGTGATCTTATTAAATGGAGACTGATCCATAGAGGCGATGAAAAGTGAAGAGCAGGAGATACAGAAGGAGGAGGAGGAAAAGATAGAGGAGAAGAAAACTTTGAGATAAAATGAATTTTTGTGATGTTTATAATGCTAATCCTTAAACCTGCAAAAACAATAACTAAGGACTTTCCATCTAATCTTATGTGTCATTCAGGTCTGGGGATGCTGGTGCAGTCCTACGTGAATGCCATCAACAGTGGGGCAGTGCCGTGTGTGGAGAACGCAGTGACTACTCTGGCCCAGCGTGAGAACTCAGCAGCTGTGCAGAAGGCAGCCAAGCACTATGGCGAGCAGATGGCCCAGCGGGTGAGGCTCCCCACAGACACACTCCAGGAGCTGCTGGATGTGCACGCAGCCTGTGAGAGGGAGGCCCTTGCAGTCTTCATGGAGCACTCCTTCAAGGATGAAACCCGGGAGTTCCAGAAGAAGCTGGTGGTAATGTACCTTAACACTTATCCTCTGGGTTCCTAGCCTTCGGGAACTAGACTAATTCTGCACCCTTTTTTTATTTCCTGGTTCATGTTTTCTTCATCATAGAAAGGATTTGTCCATTTGTTTTGGGGTAACAAGGCTCAGCCGGCGATAGTCCATTCTTTCTCTAAAAGACAGCACTTTATTTTCTGATACAAAACAAGTAATCATGTGCTTAGTAGCTTAAAACAGCATGCACTTTTGAGCTCATAGGTATTTAACTTGGATCTCAGCACAGGGTGTCTGGGTGCTCTTCCTAGGGCACCATGAGCTGAAAACAAGGCGTCAAATGGCCTTAGTTCACATCTGGTTGCAACATGGGAGCTTCTCCACTTCTACTCAACAAGTAGCCATCATATCCTTCTGTTGTTTCTAGTCTTTCTAAAATTTCACAGCTAGAGAAAACTCCTTTGAAAGGCTCATGAGATTAGGAAATGCCACAGAGTACTCTATTTCTCAAAATTAACCTTGCTACATAAAATTATAATCATGGGATTGGGATCCATCATATTCACTGGCCAAGGGACTATGAAGCCTGTGGACACCAAAAGAGAGAACTCTCAGGGGATGTCTTCATTCTGTTGACCAGACATATCTTCATTGAAATTTGTCTTTCCGTCTATCTGGGACTGGCATAAAAAGGACAAATTTCTCTTAATTCACATTGTGGCAATCCAGCTGAAATATAAGTACAAACAAACAAAAACAAAAATCTGTTATTTTATCCTCACATATTCAAACCCTCACTGAATAAGTTATATAGGGATAAAAATGCTGTTCAGAATACACTTAACTCATTCTTTGGGAATTGCTTTACTACATACGTATTTCCATCCATATCAATCCACATTCTTTGAGGAAATTTTAGTTCCACAAGATTTAACTTTTTGTTGGCCACTACTATGGTTTGGGTCATCTATTTTAATCAACTGATACCAAAATAAGCCATAAATCTATGTCTTTCAACTCCATCATTTTATATATATGGAGCCTGGAGCCTGATTCTAAGGGATCTAAGGGACTTTGCAGAGTCATACAGAATCCACCAGGTTTGGGACTAAAGCAAGTCTCCTGGCTCCTTTCCATGCCTCAGTTCACAGTGAGGCCATCAGACTGCTTCTCCCAAGACGATCCTAGTTGGACCTTCCTTCTAATAGCTTCTTTGTACTAGATTTCTTTACATTCCCTGTCAGGAATCCATAGAGAGCAAGAAGGAAGAATTCATGCTGCAGAATGAAGAGGCATCTGACAAATACTGCCAGGCTCTGCTGGAGCAGCTTTCAGAGCCCCTGGTGGAAAGCATGTCAAGAGGAGCTTTCTTCATGTCAGGAGGCCACAGTCTCTACTTAGGAGCAAAGCAGAAGGTTGAACAGGACTACAAGCTAGTGCCTAGGAAAGGGGTGAAGGTAAGGAGCAGGGTAGAGGGGGGGATGGCTAGCAGGGTGAAGTCATAGGGTCTTTGTTGCTCTTCCTGAAAATCATTTGCAGAGTAAAAGCAGAATGACAATAAATTGACATTTTGCATTTTTATATTAATTATTAGATAGTCTTTAATAAGCCAGAAATATTTCTGTCAGAAAGGATTTAGAACCAGGAATCCAGTTTAACCAATCTTTTCATTTATTTATCAAAAAGTTGGTAGGTTTTTTTTGTACCAATTAACAAAAGAAACAACTTTGTTTTCAAGAGGCTTATGTTACTTAAGTGGACAAAATAATAGTCAATTAGATATGGTGTGATGATGTAATTGTATGTCTTTGGAAACTGGTATGTACTGATAGTAACAATGAGGAGGAGGATGCGCTTAAGGGGTATAAGACATTGGGCATTTCCTTACTCTACCAGGTATTGTTTCAGGTGAATTTGTGGGATCACCAATTTATGTATACTGTGTATACCTATATAAAAACACATGACATTAGGATGCAATCTCTAATAAACACATACATACAGAGAAAGAGGAAAAGAGAGGAGAGAGAGGGGGAGCGAGAGGGAGAAGGAGAGAGAGAGAGAGAGAGAGAGGAGGGGGGGAGAAAGGGAGAAAAGAAGAAAGATCACTTTGGATCTATCTACTCATTCCTATGGCGACTCCTTCTCCAGTTCTATCTCCTATTCCCTTTGCTACATCTGTGCTAAATGAATGATGCTTGGTCTCCTGATGACATTTGTAGTGGACTCTCTAGGTTATTTACCAATGTGAAATGTGATCTCTCCATTCTTCAAGAAACTCCATTCTCTTTGCCTCTGAAGCCCCAAGCTCCCCCCTAGGACTCATACTTTTTCTTAGGATGGCCCAAGGTTGTTCCTCTGTAGTATACTTAAGCTAAATCAGATCACACATGAGTCAATTACCAGTACACGTGGCTTTTCTCAAACATATATTACTTACGTACACTTATTTCTATATAACAATTTCAATTCATTTAATGCTGACTACGTATGTACTATGTAACCAACCTGGGGATCAAGGAGAGAGGGAGACAGATATGGCAACTTACACTTTAGTGGAGGTGATCAAGTTGTCATAAACAGTTAATACTAATAAGTGCTATGCTGTCTACTCTTTTTCTAGTTTGTGATGGTTAGTGAGAGACACAGGCACCTGCCTTATATTTGAACATCTGGGACCTTAGGTAACTCTTTATACTTGGCAGAGCCTATATGACATGTTCTGGTTTGCAAAGAAACAAATTCACCTGACCAGTTGTGGATAACTAACTATAAAATTTAAATAAAAGATGGTAAACTTATTTGAGGCACTCTTTAAATTTCTCACAGATAAACCTGACCTTAGTTTACATGGTTACTCTAGCATCACTTTGAGATCAGCAGCAATACAGGTAAATAATTATATCCAAGGAAATGAACACAGTTTCTGTTGCAATACTGATGCTTATCCAATGCATTTAAGCAAATAGGACTTGGTATCCAGGAATGAAAACAAGAAAGCACACCATTCAAAGTTAGTAGGAGAACTGGAGCCCAAACACTCAAGAGAAGCCCAGTCTAAAAATCACTCAGTGGTTGGCGACATGAGATCCTGAATTTGAAGGAACAAAAGGAGCTTGTTACATCACATAAATACATGAGAGAATGTGCTGATGGTAAAGCAGTGTGCATAGAAAGCACTTGTGTGTGACTGACCAAGGAGCACAGGGGTACTCCATGTTGTTGAGAAAGATTATTCTGCCAGAAGAGCGATTGCAAAGCACGACATAGTGAAACAGACTTCCCTGGTTTTAAAAATTGGAACTATCAGTAAGTACCTATGTAAATCCAAGAAAATCCTTCAATTATTTTAAATTCATCTAGTGCATATGTAAAATGAGTATAATTCTTACACCCATCAATGAGATAAGGAATGTAGTATATTGTGACAGAGCTCAATGGAATGTAGACTTTCAGTGTATGATGAGCATAGCTTGCATTTTATTATTATTATGGAAGTAAAATTGGATTGGTAATTTCTATTTCATTACTGCTCTCAACACAGATCTCTATGGAGAAAGCCCCATGGGGTCCAACAGTGCTGTTCTACATTTGTGCCATAGGAAAGTATGAGAGTCATGCTAGCCCTCTGCCGTGTGCACATGCTTTAATTAAGTTTGAGATAGAGAATCAGTCCATGATCTTATTTCTCCTGAGAGACTCTTGAACTTTTATAGGTCACCATGGCATCTAGACCCATTATGTTGGACCCACTGTGTCTGGTGGAAAACCAGAATGAGCAGCTGGTGGTGAACCAGAGAGCTTTGAAGATCCTTGGTCAGATTTCTCAGCCTGTGGTGGTGGTGGTGGCCATTGTGGGCATCCATGCTACAGGACGATCCTACTTGATGAATTGTCTTGCATGAGAAAACCATAGTGAGTGAGGTCTGCTGGCAGGGCTACTTACTTCACTCATCTGTACCTCCCAGGTCACATTAAAGGAGATTCCAAAAGTCTTGTTAAACAAATCTTCTAATTCTAATTCTCATCAAAAAATTACAACCTTGTATTTTTCTATGTGCAATTTTTTACAATTTTTTTTGCAGTTCTAGGGATTGAACTCAGGGGCGTTCTACCTCCGAGCTATACCCCCAGCCCTATTTTTTATTCTTTATTTTGAAACCGGGTCTCACTAAGTTGCGGAGTGCCTCACTAGTTAGCTGAGGCTGGCCTCGAACTCGTATCCTCTGGTCTCAGCCTCCCGAATGCTGGGATTACAAGCGTGCACCACCACGCCCGGCTATGTGCAATTTTTTTATTTAAATATATTGTTTCAGCTTCCTATAAAAGGAAAATTCCTCATTTCTTTTTTTTTTTTTTTTTTTTTT
>PVLC010018991.1:0-31203 GCA_004027655.1 Graphiurus murinus | reverse complement strand
CGGTACTGGGGATTGAACTCAGGGGCATTCTACCTCCGAGCTACACCCCCAGCCCTATTTTTTATTCTTAATTTTGAAACCGAGTCTCACTAAGTTGCGGAGTGCCTCACTAGGTAGCTGAGGCTGGCCACGAACCCCCCGGATCCTCCGGTCTCAGCCTCCCGAATGCTGGGATTACAAGCATGCGCCACCACGCCCGGCTATGATGTACTTTCATGAACACATCAAAGTCAATCACTAAACTGACCTTGAGAAGGAGGGAGGAGGAGGGAGTGGGGTGGGAATTGGGAAAGGGTTAAGTGAGAAATGTGTGCATGCATGCCTTTACCTATAACAGCTTGTACCTAACAAAGATGTATGATTACAATGCACCAATTAAAAATTTTTTTAAAAGAATATATACTCTCATTTGCTTATATATACTGTTGTCCCTCAGTATCTGTAGAAGCTGGTTTGTAGGACCTCATAGGATATTCATATCTGTTAAGTCTAGCTGGGCATGGTGGCGCACGCTTGTAATCCCAGCATTTGGGAGGTTGAGACGGGAGGATCCGGGTTCATGGCCAGTCTCAATTACTTAGTGAGGTACTCAGCAACTTAGTGAGACCTTGTTTCAAAATAAATAATAGAAAATAGGGTTGGAGGTATAGCTGGGAGGTAGGTTCAATCCCCAGTACTGCAAAAAAAAAAAAAAAAAAATGGTTAAGTCCCTTATATAAAATGGTCTCATATTTGCCTGTAACCTACACATCTTCCAGTCTATTTTAAATCATCTCTAAATCACATATACCGCCTAAAACAATGCAAATTGGTACAGTTGTTGCTACATTGTTTTGGAAATAACGACAAGAAATATGTCTATGCATGTTCAGTAAACATGCAGTTTCTTTTTCAAATATCTTCTATCCTCAATTGATTAATAAGAACCTGTGGGTCCAGAGGGCTGACTCTATATGAAGCTACTGGAAGGAGATAAAAACAAACAAATAAACAAAAACTGCCAGTTGGAAGTAAAGCTGGGTGGCTGGGGACAAAGTGGGAGGACTTTTAACTCTGTACATTTTTATTACTTGAATCCAGTGGCTTCCTACCTTCAAGCTATACCCCCCAGCCCCATTTCATTTCTTATTTGGAAACAAGGTATCATCAATTTGCTGAGAGCCTCCACTAAGTTGCCGAGGCTGGCTTTCAACCTGCGATCCTCCTGTCTCAGCCTCCCAAGTATTTGGGATTACAAGCATGCACCACCACGCCCAGCTTTTCATTACTTTTGACCCATGTTAATGTACTACTTATTAAAATGAAACTGTAGAATAATTATGTCGGTTAAAAGTTATTTCCTGTGTGTCAGATATCCTATGCTCTTACATGTTGTTTTATTTAATTCACATATTTTTAAAATGAAGACACAGAGGCCCAGGCAAGCTGAACACAGCTGAAGTCCTCCCAGGAGCCAGCAGTGGGGCTGGAATATTACACCAGGTGGTCCAGGCCAGAGTCTCTATCCCTGGCAACTAAGCAATGATAAAAGTGACATTTTTCTTAGGAGACAATTATTATTTACTGTTCATGACAGTCAATTTTCAGTACAAGTGATTTTTTTCCCAGTTGCAGTATCTAAAAAAGACTTTACAAATGATATTCACATTAGACTATATCATTAGACCATTAATCAGGAGATGGGGATTACAAACTGGCTCTGCAGAACACTAATTTTAATTTCTCCTAGCCTTCACATTGCTACAGATAGGAAATGCACTGAAGAAAAACCTAATATGTGACCTAAGTCACTTGAAGCATCCCAAGCCCTCCAGCACTTTGGGATCACCCTTTTCTTTAAAGTCAAATCAGATGGTTGGTGTGCTTGCCCCAAATCATGACAGAGTCCAACCTCCTCACCCTTCCCCCTTCAACAGGCCAGGTTTCTAACATATCTAAGACAACAGGAGTTGTTACCCATCTACCCCTTAAGTCAAGCCACACAGAAGGCCACTCTCAGATGTTACTATACACCTATGCATCCTGCGTTCTCAGCTCCCATCCCTGATTGATGGTTACTTTCAAGAATGGAGACTGGACCCTTGTCCTTTTTCCAAAATACCAAATCCATTTTGTCCCATTGTCACATACATGAAGACCTATTTAAAAACTTAAATTGAACAGCAAATATATCGCTTACAGTAACTTTGAATTAATATTTGAATATTTATCATGTTCAAAGAATCAAAAACTTGGGATTTAATGAACAAACACAACAGCAAATATTTTCAGGTATTACCAAGAACATATAAAACAAGATAGAAACTACTTCACTAATGAAGGAATGCCTGTTGTCTATACAGTATTTAACTCCCGCTTTGCCATGTTAGAGGTGGAGGCAACACCTGTCTAATATGGAAAGATGAGAAACTCTGCTTGTTCTGCCTTTTCAAAGGCTGCTGCTAATAATCAAACTGCCTTCATAAAAGGCACAGAAGCTTTTGGTTCCAAAAAATAGGTTTCAGTCAGGGAAATTTGGTTTGGGTCTGGCTATTTCTTCATAAGTTACAAATAGTTGGATGTCCAAGAAGGTGACTATCTGGGGCACTCATGATCCTACTTTCATTCCATCACCAGTACTAAAAGTCCAACTCACTAAAGGAGAAGCACAGAAAACAGCTTCCCTGTTTCTCCTAATTAAAACATTATCTCTATAGTAGGTTAAAGCAAAAGCCTTCAAACTTCCAAGTGATTTAGTATCCCTTTATCAACAAAGTGACAGAGAGCAAGATAATTTACACACCCCTGAGGCAAGACAGTGAAAATATATTACACTCCTGGGAGCATAGTCACAAATTGCTGCTGGTGATTTTTTTTAAACAGACTTAGAAATAAATCAGAAATTGGCCAAATAAGTTACTAAGCATTAATAGAATGTACCGGCTATCTTTTCCAGAATTAGAACTCTCTCAAGTCCTGTGCTACAATGGAAGGGACAATTTTGTTATATTAATGGCAATCCCCAGTTTATCTCTCAAAATCATTTAGAAAGAGCACATGGAGAAGGTGAAGGTCAAAAGAGTTGCCTCCCTGCTCTTTAAGGATATCAACAGACTCTCAGATGGTCTCCAGCACTCTGTGCTGCTTTGCACCAACCCTCCAGATAACTGTCTAAATAATAAATAATAGGAAGTCATCTCAATTCTGACTCGGGGCCCTTCCCGTACGGAGCAGGCACCCTCTTTGAGTTCAACGGAAAACAGTTGTGGGCCGGACGTGGTGGCACACGCTTGTAATCCCAGTACTTGGGAAGCTGAGACTGGAGGATCACAGGTTCAAACCTAGCCTCAGTTACTTAGTGAGGCTCTCTGCAACTTAGTGAAACCCTGTTTCAAAATAAAGAACAAAAAAGAGGGTTAGGGGTGTAGCCCAAAGGTAGAATGCCTCTGGGTTCAATCCCCAGTACCACAAAAAAAAAAAGAAAACATAGTTGTGTCAGGGAAACCAATGACCGTTTTTCCTACTTCAGGGATTAAAGGGACATATTTTCCTGGGATCATCATCCTGCCTCCACCCCTCACCACACATACACACCAAATAAAAATCCCAGTGGTATTTCTTCCTCTTAGAATTAATCAGGCTTTCCTAGTGACTCTCAAATACTACATCATTCCATGCCAGTGATCTTGAACACAGATACAAAGCCCAATGTCCTCGCAATGATGGTCAAGGGCAAGGTCACTTGGACAAGCCCAGGGCCAAGATGAAGCCATCGCTTTACTGGGAACAGGAGGCCCCCAGGGGGCTTCAGTTGGGATTCAAGACACTGTGATGGAGCATGCTGGTGCTGCCTCTCTAGCAGCAAAGCAGGTAACGGAAACTACCAGAATGCTCTCAGAAGAACAGAAGGTAGGAGGGTCAGGAGCTCTGGCACCACACTGCTTCAGGCAGCTGCCTGCCAGCTGCACATTCTTGATTGTTAGCATTTCTCAGCTAAGGTGAAATAAATGCCTAACTCCTGTTTGAGCACTAAATGAGTTCATACATGTAGGTCCTTAGTGGGTGTCTGCATAAAGTAACCATGCAACAAATGTGGTAGATTTATTGCATGGTTACTTTATGATATAGATAAAGTAGTTAGATATCATTATATTACTTTTGATTCTTTAAAAATCCAGGGGCCACATCATGAGACAAGCTTTCTGTCTCACATTAACATCCAAAGACACTAATCTGTGAGGTCTGCTGGATTAGACAGTATGGTCCCTAGCTTGAGGATATCATTTAAAAAAGGAAGCAGAGCTGGGCATGGTGGCACATGCCTGTGATTTTAGTACTTGGGAGGCTGAGATAGGAGGATTACAGGATGACAGACAGGCTCAAAAAGTAGTGAGACTCTCATCAACCTAGTGAGAGCCTGTTTGAAAATTTAAAAAAAAAAAAAATAGGACTAAGAGTGTAACTCAGAGGTAGAATGCCCTGGGTTCAATCCCAATCTCACACACACACACACACACACACACACACACACACACACACACGAGGCAATGAATGCCTGCCCCAGTTGGCCAGGTCAGATACAGTGGCCATAAGTTTCCTCTCTATTCACTTCTCTAATTTCACACTAGATGGATTTTTAGTAATGGAGAAACTCACCCATTCTCTAATTAGCTGCCACTCTCTCTGCTCCCAGGGTACAGATGAACAGCTTGGCTGGAGGGCTGGGGAAGAAATGCCACACACACACATACACCTATTAGGTTGGTTCATGGCGTTAAATAGGTTCCTGCCTACGGTGGGCTTGGTCTTCATTTCCAAATCATGACTGAGCAGCAGAGTCAAAGCTTTCTCAATAGGTGTTGGAGCAGGTGGGGTCTGGGTGCTCTTTGTCATTCTCTGGGATACTCTGGGCTAAACATGTGGTACTCTGGGCTGACTGCCCTCAGCTTTGGGCTTTTAGGCCCAAATTATGAAATAATAGGAAATGTTACGTTAAACATTCTGTTTCATTTTTGCCTGTTTTGCCCTGGTTGCTTCTTTACCTCAAAATGAAAACTCTTAAGAGATCTGCAAAATGTCGAACCCTGAAGATTCCCTTTCGCAGGCAGACAGCAGAGGAATAGCATGGCACTGAGTGTTAAACGTGACTACTGATCAAATGTAACCAAAGGCGAGTTGTCTTCATTCACGACTTTCGAGAGACTGAGTAAGAAATAAAATTGATTCTACTCATTTTGGCAGCAAATAGATAGACTTAGGTTTATCTCCTTCCTGTCCTACAGAAAGAATAGATAAAGGAATAGGATAAATCCCAGGTCAACTTTTAAATAAATTCTCTGCTTTGTCCAAAAGCAGTGTCAAGTTTATATCAGGCATAAAAAAAAAAAAAAAAACTGAAAAAGAGAGCTGAAAATATCATCAATCGCCAATGCCCTTGAAGGCCACTGGGTGCTGGGGAAGAGCAAGCAGAGCTTTGGGAACAGCAAGTCCACTCAGAATGCAAACACCCCTCCTCCAACGGAGGCAGACCCAGGAGAGATGACACATTTGTTCTTGACTTGAGACAGGCTTTTTATACACACACACACACACACACACACACACACACACACACACACGGTAAGTGATCAGGGCAACCTCAGTCTTAAGATTTAAAATATACCCTAAGCAAGGTTTAGGCTAGAAGGTGAGGGAAGGGGGGGGTAATCAAAGAGTACAAAGTTTAATATTAATTGAATTAAGTTTTGAACCTATTGAAGAGCAAGGTGACCATACTCAATGTACTGCATATTTCAAAATAACTGAGTAAATTTCAAATGTCTCACCATGAAAATGATAGGTAAATGAGGTGATATATTTATTAATCATCTTTAATGATTCTACCTAGTATACCTATATATCACATTGTACCCTATAAGTGTATATAATTATACTTTTGTCAATTAAAATATTTTAAATACCTATATATACATACATATATAGGTATTTAAAATATTTTAACATACTTTTTATATATGTATATATGTGTGTATATATATATATATATAGAGAGAGAGAGAGAAAGAGAGAGAGAGAGAGAGAGAGAGAGAGAGAGAGAGAGAGAGAACTCAAGCTCATATAATATAATAAGGAGCCATAACTTTATTTATTTATTGGAACCATCATTTTATAAAATACCATGTCTTGTGTCTTGGGTTTGGGGTTTATAAATTTATTATTTTCTATATCAGACATACTGACAACTCAGTTCTGATAACTAAAAGAAATTATAAAGGTCTTATACATACAGCATAACTGTCACTTTTACTTTACAAAATAAAACTTGCTTCTCACACCATTTTATCTGGCTGTTTAAGTACTGATAATGACTCTTTATGAATCAAGCCCACAACCTGGAGATTTTCTATCTCATGTTCCTTTGGACCCTGTAAAAACAATATAGAACTCCTGCAGTGTAAAATTAGGCCAAAACTTAATTATCTTGCTGCCTATATCCTGAGTTTAATTAACTTTTCTGAGTGGTTTCCACTGCAATGAGGACCAGGTCCATTTTGTATTATTTAGTGTTATAATTTCTCTTCTCTCTTAGTTCCAAGGACACCACACACTCCTTCCAGTCCTAATTGTCATGGCAAATGCAGAGATATGAGAACTGAAAAACAGCTATGTCCAAAATTAAGAATGTGCTGCTGTGCATACTAATATAGGGACGGAAATCTATGAGTGTGCCATCCATAATTCCTGCTAGCCTCTAAATGAACCAACTTTAAATATTTCATTATCTTGTTAAGTAAATTCACATTTATGGATCAAATCCTTGTCCGTACATATCATCAGGCTGTTTGGGGAGTAGAAATTGAACATAGGCAGCAGACTCCCATAAGCTAGAATATGACACCATTTATACTTCAAGGTGCCTTCCTTCCCCATACTCACCAAGAGCTATTCTGAATGCTGAGAAGCCTGGATGTTGCAAGATATTCTGTCTCTTGGAAGTGTCTGTGCCTCTTTGTAATAGTGGAGTGGAGTCAAGCCAGGTTGTTCTGTGAGTTCTGTAGTCACCGACAAGTCTCTGACTGGAGCCTAGGTCTTCCTGCTATTGAATGCAGGTAAAGATAAAGCCCCACTAGGGGCATGAAGATGAAATGAGATAATCACTGAACTCCCTCGCTTTTCTCTCCCCTCACAGAAAATGTTTTAGGGAAAAAAACAGTTCCTTTCTAGAGAAAGTTGACACCTGACTTCTAACATGCCAGTGTATTTTGTGAATGACCAAGGAGCAGCATGAATAGGATAATAGACTTGGAGGGGAAGGAACCTCTCTGTTCAGATGAGTAAGAATGATGCAACCTAGTAGAAAGGTTGTGAGGACCTAAATGTGGCTTGTAAAAAAATAAAATCAACAGAAGAGGTAGCGAGGAAAGGGAAGAAGACGATGAACATAAAGCCTCCAGGATATTCTGATGTGGCTAAAAAGAAGCCACAGCTTCTAGGAGAGTCTATGATAAAAACCAAAGAGAATCCAGAAAGACAGGAGAGCTCCCAGGTCACCTGCCTTCAGGTCATGCCTCCACATGTATCCCTGACTTTGCTGCTCTCGGTCTATCTTGACACCAGGGGCTGGGAGCCACTGAAGGATAGCATCAAGAGATGGTAGAAGCCTTGCTGATGCCACCAGGTACTTTGTTCCTCATCATCTTTCACACATTCACTCACACTGGCTGCTGGTCCAGCCGCAAAATTGAGATTATCCTCATTTTAAAGCACAATTTGCATCCTATGATGAGAAAGGCTGGAGGTTATCTCAACACTAAGCTTGGCCAGAGGGGTACCTTGACCCGGCTCTATTTGATTCCTCCTTGAACCCTCCTCAGCTAACCATGAGGATTTCCTCTTCCATACCAACATCTACTGTCTAAGACCTTTCTTCCCATCCAAGAATAAAGGGAGATAGAATGACAAGTGCACACGCTTTTGCTCAGCCATGGCAGCCAGGCAGTTACCCCAGAAGCTCTCCCCACCTAGCCCTGGGAACTAATTAGAAGTCTACCTGCCCTCCCATGCTCCAGGGAAGCACTTGAGCAGCCTAGCCCTGAACTTCTTAGCACGCAGAGGACTCCAGAAATGAGTTGAACAGTCCCACTCACCCCACTCCTATCTCCAGGAAGCAGCCAGGTGGCCCCACCCCCTCCCATGCCTTCGACTCCAGAAAGCAACTGAGCAACCAGCCCTGAACCAGGCCCACCGAAGCCTAGAGAGGCTAAGAAGCAACCCTGCCCAATCACCTGTGACCCTCAAAAGCAGCTAAACACCTTTCCCAAGTAGCTTCCTAAGAAGCCCCTGGGAAGCAACTAGGAAACCCCACCCATCATCCTGTGACCCTGAAAAGCAGTTGAATAGTCTATTCTCAGAAGCTTGGCCAACTGTGGTCCTGAGAAGCAGATGGGCAGTCTTGCCTGAGCGGGTCAGCTTCCAGAGGCCCCACAAAGTCTCTGATACAGCTCTCAGACACTGCCAGCCACTCATCCTGCTACTGGGAACACTGTGCCACACCCATCTGGAACCATCAGGATGACCCCATCCTCAGACAACGCACAGAAACTGAGAGGCATTTCTCACACACAGCCAGGGGTGACCCGAGCTGCCAGCATAATCCCACAATGTCCACAGTCCAGGCAACTAAGACACCAACATGATTTATTGCTGGAGAAGCTATAGACACTACACATAAGTGCCCACCTGCAAGCAAAGCCAACACAACATATACAACCAATGTGCACAGGACACATTGCTAGCACAAAGTCTTTTACTATGAAAGCCACAGTATAAAATTGGTAGAGGTAACTCATCCATCATATGTACAAATACTAATGTAGGAAAACAAGAAGCATGAAAAAAACAAAGTGACATGATATCTCCTCCAAAAAAGCTATCAAAAGACACTAAAGAAAAGGACATCAGTAACTTGCCTGATATTTTTCAAAAAAAAAAAAAAATTACGTTGAAGAAACTTCAGGAGATACAAGAGAACACAAAAATACGATTCAACGAAAATAAGAAGACAATTTATGGTATGAATAAGAAATTCAGCAAAGAGAGGTCAAAATAAGGAACAAGTCAGATCTCTTGGAGTTAAAAAGCCTGATTAATTAAATAAAAATAGTTGAGAGCCTCAACAGCAAAATTATCAAGAAAAATAATTTCTGAGCTTCAACATAGATCTTTAAAATAACCCGGTTGGGGTGTGGGGAGGGGGAGGGGCAGCAGCCACTGAGACTTATGGCTCAATCACTAAGTTAGCAAACTTTAGCATTATGGGAATTTGAAAGGAAGAAGAAAGGGGAAAAGACATGAAAACCCTATGCAATAAAATAACTGCTTAAAAATTACCAAATCTTTGGAAAGACATGGATATACAGGTCTAAGAAGCTCAAAAAACCCCTGAACAGATTTAACCAAAAAAGATTCTCTCCAAACCATACTTATAGTCAAACTCTCAAAAGTACAAGACAAAAAAAAATTCTAAATATAGCAAGAGAAGCATGGAATAACTTATAAGGCAATACCCATTAGATTAAACACAAACTTTGATGCAGAAATATCACAAGCCAGGAAATAATGGAATTAATATATTCAAAGTCCTAAAAAATAAAAACTGCCAGACAAAAATAATATACTCAGCAAAGCTATCCTTCAGAAACAGAAAAAGAAAGACTCTCCAAGACAAAAACTAAGGAAATTCATCACTGCTTAAAGAACACCATAAGACATAATTAAGGGGGTCCTACACTAGAACATAACTGCCATCCTGGAAACAAGTGAAAGTACAAAACTCAACGGTACAGCAGATCATAAAAGAGAAAGAGGAGAATCAAACCACATCAATACTAAATACCAACAAACAGCAAGATAGAAGAAGAAACAATGGATGCACAAAAACCAGGGGGAAAATTTAACAAACTAATAAAAATATGTCTTTAATAAAATTGAATGTAAGTGAATTAAATATCCCCAATTAAGAGATACAGACCAACTGGATGGATTTCAAAACTAGAGCCATCAATATGCTGCATAAAAGAAAACACTTCAGCTGTGCATGGTGGCCCATGCTTGTAATCCCAGTAGGTGGGAAGCTGAGACAAGAGGATCACAGGTTTGAGGCCAGCCTCAGCAACTTAGTGAGGCCCTCAGCAACTTAGTGAGACCCTGTTTTGAAATAAAAAGTTATGGATGTAGCTCAGAGGTAGAACACCCCTGGGTTCAGTACCAAAAAGATGGAGGAGGAGGAGGAGGAGGAGGAGGAGGAGGAGGAAAAGAAATTAACTTTACTGGTAAAGACTGAAAATGATGGAAAAAACTATGCTATGCAGATGGAAACCAAAACCATGCATAAGTAACCATACCTAGATAAAATAGACTTTAAATTGAAAATATTACAAGAGACAAAAAGGTGTCCATATAATGATAAAGGGATCATTTCAACAAAAGGAAATGATTATAAATATATATGCACCCAATGCTGAAGCACCTAGTTATATGAAGCACACATTACATCCCACTTTTACCAATGGACAGATGATTCAGACCAAAAAAAAAAAAAACAAGAAGGAACATCATAAACCATAATTAAGCTATACTATAGGCCAAACTGACCTAACAGACATTTACAGACCATTTCATCCAACAACTGCAGAATACATATTCCTCCTAAGAATACATGGAACATTCTCCAAGATGTTAAAGCACAAAATAAGCCTGAAAAGGTTAAAAAGAAGCTGAAATCATGCTGTATGTCTTTTCTGCAATGGAATAAAACTAGAAATTAATAAGAAGAACTTCAAAAATTGTACTAATTCATGGAAATTAAACAAAACATTCTTTATTGGCCAATGGATCAATTAAGAAATCAAGAGGAAAAATTTAAAAATGTCTTGAAACAAAAATGAAAACAAACCATAATCTATGGGGTACAGCAAAAGTGGTAGTAATAGAGGGAAGTTAATAGCTGTAAGTATCTACATCAAAAAAAGGAAGATTTCAAGTGAACAATCCAATGATGCAACTTGAGGAACTAGAAGAGCAAGAGCAAAACTAACTCAAAATTAGAAGAAAAAAATAAAGATCAGAGCATAAATAAATGAAATGGACTTAGAAAGTCAATGAAATTAAAAGAAAGTTTTCAAAAAGATAAACAAAATTAACAAACCTTTAGCTAAACTAACCAAGAAAGATCTAAAAAAATAAAATTAGAGATGAAAAAGGAGACATTACAATGGATACCATAGAAATACAAAATATAGTTAGTGACTATTATGAGCAAATATATGCCAAAGTTTTGGGACATAGAAAAGCCCAGGACCAGATGGTTTTACTGCTGAAGTTTACTAAACTTTTAAAGAACTACTGCCAATTCTTCTCAAAATACTCCAGAGTGCTGAGGGGAGTGAATCTTCTGAAACTCATTCCACAAGGCCAGCATTACCAATCCAGAACAACAAAAAGAGAGAATACTCAAACCAATACCCTGATGAACCTAGATGCAAAAACTCAAGGAATACTAGCAAGTTGAATTCAACAGTGCATCAAAAAGATATACCATGATGAAGTGGGACTTATCCTAAGTAACATATATAAATCAATCAACAAAACATCATATCAGCAGAATGAAGGACAAAAACCATATGACCATCTCAATAGAAACAGAAAAGGTATATAATAAATTCAACACCCATCTATGATTTTAAAAAGAAGCATAAAAAATTAGGTATAGAAGGAATGTACCTCAACACAATAAAGGCTATAATAACAAACCTGTAGCCAACATCATATTGAATGATAAAAAACAAATGGTTTCCCCAAAAATCAGGAACAAGACAAGGATGTCTGCTTCCACTACTTTTATTCAATATAGTATTGGTAGTCAACCAAAGCAGTAAAAGAAAGGGGCATCCAAAGAGGAGAAAGTCAAATTATCCCCATTTGCAAACCACATGAATTTGTATATAGAAAAACTTAAATACTTCACCAAAACACCATGGTAATGGCAAAATAATGCACTTTGGGGAAAGAAAAGTCTTTTCAGAAAAGTCTTTTCAATGAATGATGTCAAACTGGATATCCATACACAGAAGAATGAAAGTAGGCCCCCTCACTCTCACATAAGCCAAAAACTTAAATGTAGCTCCAAACTGTGAAAGTACTAGAAGAAAACATAGGGACAAAAGGTTCAGGACATAGTCTGAGCCAAGACTTTTTGGATATGACCCCAAAAGGCCAAGCAAGAATAGAAAAAAATTGATAAATGGGTTCACATCAAATTAAAAGGCTCTGTACAGCAAAAGAAACAATAGAGTGAAGAGATAACCTAACAGAAATGGAAAATGAAGGGACCCTGACCCATAATGTGTTTTCTGACAGACTAGTTGCTAAACTCTGAGAACTAAGGCTGGCCTGAGCATAGCTTGAGATATCCTGAAGACAGAACTCAGTGAAACTTGGGGCCTTGCCCAGTGATTTGGAGTTCTGCCTAGCAGAAATACTCAGAGGTCTGGTGTCTTGCAGATTACCATGTGAAACCTATCTAGTTCTTCCTCCCCCAAGCATTTCCCATGAAGTTACTTTTATATTT
Organism: Graphiurus murinus; assembly: GCA_004027655.1. Lineage (NCBI taxonomy): Eukaryota > Metazoa > Chordata > Mammalia > Rodentia > Gliridae > Graphiurus > Graphiurus murinus. The sequence continues at coordinate 18,596 of PVLC010018991.1, read as the reverse complement.
ACACATGAAGACTTCTTTGTTGTAATAACACAGTGAGACCTCTAATTGCTTATATAGTTTATATATTCTTGGTAAAGTTAGAGTGGTAAACAGCTGTCTCCTTGCCTGTGTGTGAATTTCTCAATTACAGATTACCCATCTCTAAAAAGATGGACATGTAAAACTGTAATGGACCATAACAGGAACACATATTTGCAAACTATTCATCGGATATAAGATTAATATCCATTATATTGTGTATAAGGTATTTAAACAACTCAACAGAATAAAAACAAATCACTTTAAAAATGGGCACATGAGCCAGGCATGGTGGCACACATGGTACTTGGGAGGCTGAGACAGGAGGATCACAGGTTTGAGGGCACCTTCAGCATCTTAATGAAACCCCCTCAGCAATTTACTGATATCCTGTTTCAAAATGAAAAATAAAATAGGGCTAGGGATGTAGCTCAGAGGTAGAATACCTCTGTATTCAATCCCCAGTATCACAAAAAAAGAAAGAAAGAGAGAGACATGACCTGAATAAATATTTCTCAAATGAAGATATACAGCCAGGTGTGATGGCATGCACCTGTAACCTCCATACTGAGACAGGAAGCTGAGACAGGAAGATTACAAGCTGGAGGTCAGCCTCCACAAGTAGCAAGACTCTCAGCAACCTAGAGAGACTCTGTTTCAAAACAAACAAAAATTTAAAAATAGGGCTAGCGGTGTAACTCAGAGGCAGAATGCCCCTGGGTTCAATCCTCAGTACCACAAAAGAAAGAAAGGATAGATAAATAACCAAGAAGTATATGAAAAATGCCCAGTCCCACTCATCACCAGGGAAATGCATATCAGAACCACAACCACAATGAAAGATCGTCTTGCTGCAGCTAGAGTGACTAGTTAAAAAAAAAAAAAAAAAAAAAAAAAAAAAAAAAAAAAAAAAAAAAAAAAAAAAAAAAAAAAAAAAAAAAACATAACAAATGCTATCAAGTATGTGGAGAAAGGGGAACTCTCATACAGTCAGAAATATAAATTAGTATAGCCATTATGTAAGACAGTATGAGATTCCTTAAACTAGAAATAGAATTGCCATATGACAGCAATGCCACTACTTGATATAGAGCAAAGGAATTGAAATCAACATGAAAAAGATATCTCCCCTCACATGATTATTGTGGCAATAATGACCATAACCAAGATATGGAATCAACCTAGATGTCCATCAGAGAGTGAATAAATGAAGAAAGTATGATATTTATGTACAATGAAATATTATTCAGCCATAAAAAGCATGAAAGCAGTCATTTGCAACAACCTGGGTGGAACTAGAGGGCATTTTGCTAAGTGAAATTAATCAGGCACAGAAAGGCAAAATGGCACATCCTCACCTACATATGGAAGCTAAGAAGTTGATGTCAAAGTAGTAGAAAGCAGAGTCTTGGTCTACTAGACCCTGGAATGGCTGTAGGGGAGGGAGGGCCGGGGAGAGGATGGCTCACAGGTACAATGGTGCAGTGGGGTAGGAATAACTTCTCACATTCAGTAGCACAATGGGATAACTGTGTCAGACAACAGTTACTTGAGTATTTCAAAATAGCTCATAGAGAGGATTTTGACTGTTCCCAAGACAAAGAACAGATATGTCTGAGGTTGTAGAAATGCCCATTATGCCACCTGATCACTGCACCTGTATGCATGCTAAAATGTCACACTGTGCCCCCAAAATACTCACAATTACTATGTGACAACTAAAAGTACTTTCTAATTTAAAAAAAAAAAAAACTATTGATCTGGGCCATAGAAAGGGGCATCTCCACTTCAGGGAGATCAACTGGGACCACAGATTGCTGTCAGCACTGACGGGCAGCTCTCTGTCCACATAAGGTCTTTACCCAAGAACTAAGGAGAGGATCGTCTGTGGGTCTTTGGTCAAGTGACATGTTACACACTACATTTTTGACTGATACCAGTGATCATGACTTATACTTTCAATGTTTTTCCCTAGGTTTGCACAGGTTGTGCAAACCTAAACAAAACAAAGAGACTCTAAAAATATTCTGTGCCCCAGTGCTCAGTGTCCCAAACCTGAGCATGTCCAGGTTGAACCAGCCAACCCTTACATGACCAAGGCACTGACAAGTACTGTGGTCCTGGCACGTGTTATTGCTAATATTATCTTCACATCACCTATAGCCAGGAGGAACTCCCCTCTACACATTCTTCATCATAATGCCTTCATTCCAAATTCTCAAATCTACTTTGTTCAGGGAAATAACCCTCAAGGATTAGTCCCATATCAGATTCTATTCTTCAAAATTGAAAGACGCCTGGGCAACAGAGAACCCATCTGTTTCTCATATTTAGACCATAATCTTGTCCATCACAGTCCTTTATAATTCATGTACCAGTCCTTATTTCACATTAAAACGTTTTAAACTCAGCCTTGAAATTATTCGGAACCACAGAGGACTTTGTAGCTGAATATCCTCCTGCTGTGTCTCTCCCCAACGCCCACGCACTCCACTGCACCCGCTCTAAATCACCCACGCACACCCTGCTCTTGTACCTGCCAACATCAGCCACTGTCTAAACGCAGTCAGCAGCTGTTTATTTACAATTAGATCTGCCAGCTGGAAAGCAAACATTCTACGTAACCGAATCAATCAATGTTGCAGGGAGAGGGGGGCGAAACCAGGTACAGCGTGAAATAGAGGACAGGAACATTACATTATATTGCAGCTGGCCTTGTCCAATACCATTAGATGTTCTCAGCACTAAGAATTAATGTAACTCTGGTCTGTGATCAGCTGTCTTCTAGTTGCAGATTCAACATCTAAGAAATATGGCCCACTGGAGGTAAATATTTAAGCTTCAGAAGCCCGTAGCCTTCACCTAATGATGTCAACAATTCCATCCTAAGGCACAGTTCTCTACAACAGAATCAGAGTTCCTGCCCTAAGTAATGTTTATAAATTTTATTTCCTTTTTTTTTCAAGTAGTGAATTTAAGTAGCCATTAGAGCTAAACCACACATCAATATTATGGTTTCAAAACACCATATTACAATATATATGATATGTGTGGGTATTTATGTATTTGGAGGCATACTCATTTTAGAAATCATATATGATGATTAACACCTCTTTATAAAGTGACCCTTTATAAGTAATCCTCCAATTCCAATTTTTTTGGGGGGAGTGGTTACTAGGGATTGAACCCAGGGTTATTCTACTTCCTAGATACATCCCCAGCCCTTTTTATTTTTTATTTTGAAACAGGGTCTCAGTAAATTGCTGAGGGTCTCACTAAGTTGCTGATGCTGGCCTCAACCTGAAATCCTCCTGTCTCAGAAATCAAGTACTGGAATTACTGACATGTGCCACCACACCCAGCAATCCTTCAATTTTTGACATATATTTGTTGATGTTCATGACCTTGGTTTGACTGCTAACACATACAGCTCAAGTTAAAACATATTTGCAACCAGGTACAGAGGTACACACTTGTAATCTTAGCTACTTTGGGGCTGATGCAGGAGGATTGCAAAGTCAAAGCCAACCTGGGCAACTTAGAGAGATCCTGTCTCAAAATAAAAATAAAATGGGCTGGGGATGTAGATCAGTGGTAGAGCACCCTCAGTTCAATCCCTAGTGCCACAAGAAAAATAAAAATGCCTGGTTCATTCCTCAAAACTGATGAAGCAAAACAACGGTGTAGTAGGAACACAGCAGCAAAGATCTAACAGTGTGGCCTGGCTCATTAACTCATGTTCAAGTTGGTATGGCACTTTATGAGAGTTGTTTGGTGTTCTCTTCTAAGTTTTTTTAAGTGACTCATGAGAGCCATGATGCGGAAGGAAGGTCTAATTATGAAATCAGAGGGCCACCAGACATGAACTCAGAGTACATATTTTAGCCCACAAGAACTTCATATAAGTGCATTCATATCTGTCAACGCCCTCTAGCACTCCCTGCAATTCGACTTCAAGGAAACCCCAGCATTTCCTCTCTGGCACCGTACATGGTCTGCAGGCTTCCCCTTCTGTGCGCCGGCTTCCGCTAGGAGACGATTGCACTCAGGGTCGACTCAGGACACGGCAGTCTGTCAGCGTATAGGCAACGTGTACCCAGGCTGCTGCAGACCCCTGTGCCCACATTAGTAAATACAGTGCCAGTCCACAGAAACACTAAGCTTGGAGAACTTAAGGAAGCAGAAAAAGAAAATGGTGGGTTTTGGAAAAATAAGTAAAACACTCCTGGTCGACGAGGGAGATTGGCCATTAGTGGTTGTAGAGCCTTCCTCTAGAGCTTCCCATTTTCCTATCCCAGTTTTGTTTTCAACCTAGGCTCAGAATCCACTCCTTTTACCGAACTATTCCCCAACACCAAGGGGAGTAAAACAACTTTTATGCTAACTGGATCACCTAACAATCCCAAGTAGCCTTATAAATAGAGCTTCCTGGAGTTCATGGGAGAGACATGGCTTAAAATTATAAACAAATGCTGAGAGATAGTTAAGGTAGTTATGTGTGCAGGTGATCTGAGATAAGAGTCAGATCAAGGAAAGGCAACCAGATTCTCCAGGATCTCTACGGACAGGAGGGGATGAGGTCTGGAACCTATGCAAGATCAATGGAAATTGGCAGAGGGGCTTGGGGGGGAGGGGTACTACCCCGGAAATAGTGCAGAGTGTGGGGCAGTCATTTGCTTTGTTATTCTCAACAGTTTACCAGGTACAAATAAACTCCATATGACCTACTCTAAGTCATTGTGCTATTAGAGTTTCTTCCATTCTTATCATTTTACTCATGGAAGAATCCCTCTTTTCTCACCCACCTGATATACTCATTCCCATCCTCATAACATCCATATAACATTACTTTGATTATTTGATCGAATTCTACATAAATGAGTTCTGGGTAACTTTCACACACAAACAAAAAAATGTATTGGGAAGGAAATGGGTAATCCATCAAATAGAAGGGTGAGATGAGCAGCCTGTATAAGGTCTGATGAAAATCAAGTAATACTGGGAAAACAATGGGCAACCTGTTCAGATCACTGACAGGACGAGTCAAAGCCACAAATTCCTAGGTTGGGTTATGTGCCTACCCTTAGGAAATGTAGGCCGGAGCCACTGAATGACCTTTCCATGCAGTGGGGAAGGGAAGGTCACAATGCTAGCAGCAGCAGATGGCAGGCTGCATGACCATCCACCACAGTCACATACGACATGTACATAAAGCAAGGGGATGAAGCTCTGAGAAACTGGAAATCCATCCAATTGCCCTTCATTTCATGGCTAAGCACAATCCCCTACACCACCTGCATCTGGTACGTTCTATTGCTTCCTTCAACAGAGACTTCTCATTTCAGTATCTCACTTTCACATTGAACATTCACCAAGCTTCAATCCCTGACGTGGTCTGACTTTGAGGCCTTACAATGTTCACAGGATGAAATCTAATCCCCAATGTATATTAAAAGGAAGGGCCCTTGGGAGATTATTAGATTATAAGGATAGAACTCTCATAAATTAGATTAGTGCCCTTTTTTTTTAAAAGCCCAAGGAGCCGGGTGTGGTGGCGCACGCTTGTAATCCCAGCATTCGAGAGGCTGAAACCGGAGGATCCGGGTTCGCGGCCAGCCTCAGCTACCTAGTGAGGCACTCCGCAACTTAGTGAGACTCAGTTTCAAAATAAAGAATAAAAAATAGGGCTGGGGGTGTAGCTTGGAGGTAGAATGCCTCTGAGTTCAATCCCCAGTACTGCAAAAAAAAAAAAAAAAAAAGCCCAAGGGTCCATGGATAATGGTGTATACCTGTAATCCCAGTACTTGGGAAGCTGGGACAGGAGTATTGCAGTTTTGAGATTATCCTCAGCAACTTAGTGAGACCCTGTTTCAAAATAAAAAAGAAAAAGGGCTAGTGATATAGCTCAGAAATAGAATGCCCCTGGATTCAATCCCCAGTATCAAAACAGTTATTATTATTATTATATTTTAAAAGGCCCAAGGGACCTTGTTGCCCCTTCCACTATGTGATGACATGGTGAGAGTTCATGGTCTGTGACCCAGAAGTCTGCCCGCATGAGAACCCGACCTTGCTGCCACCCTTGGGATCCCCAGCCTTCAGAACTCACAAAAATAAACTTGTCTATAAGCTGTCCAGTTTAAAGAAGCCCAAATGGACTAAAACAATCCCAACACTTGCTCTTTCAGTAATTCTGATTAATCCTGTTCATCAAAGGAAAAAGATAAAGGTACAAGAAAGGCCCCCCCTAAAAGGTATTTTCAACCCTATCAGTACTGCCCAATAGACCTTTCTGGGATGGTGGGAATGCTCTGTATCTCTTTTGTCCAATATGGTAGTCACTAGTCATATATAACTAATACAACTGAGGAACTGATTGTATTTCATTTCAGTTAAATATAAACTTACGTAGTCAAACCTGGGTAGAAGCTACCATGTTGGTGATTCCAGAAGAGATAATGATATCCAAGAAGTCCTCTGTTCTTTTTAGTTGGGATCTGAATGGTTTCCACACTCAACTTCACTCAAGGGTTACATAAATGGAGAGCGTTGAAAGCCAAACTAATAAATGTTTTTCCACAAATATCAGCATCTCTGTCCCAATGGCAAAAGTGTGACTACTAAAGCACTTTGTCACTAATTTTATCAGGTCACCCAAATTTTAACCCATACCCAAACAAATCCACAAAGCCCCAGGAAGTCATGGGCCTAACTCTGGCTCTCAGTAGATGTGGGACCTTGGACAAATCCAGTTCTTCTGTTCTTCAAAAGGAAGGGATGAGACTAGATGCTCTTGGGTCTCTTTTCCAACTCCAATGGCACAGATTTCATTTTTCTCCCATCACGATCTAGAAGCTGTAAGACAAGGATTACACACAAAAATGGCTACTGAGTCCAGGCTTGGGGCCTGGAGCAAGTGGACACACACGGATGCCCAGCCAGTCATGCACCTGAGAAGTAACTCATTGTCTCTGTGTTCTGATTGTCAGAGACCTTGGAGTTTGTGTTTGCTCTATCACTGGCATCTAAAGTCACTTGTAAGAAAATCTCTGTGAGCCAAGAACAACGTCCATGGGCAGGGTGTGACAGATCATTTCAGAGTTTAGCTAAAACCCAGAGCACTCGCACTGTGTCCCCTCAAGTGACACCTCCCCACCCCCATCACAGTCAGAGTTGTCTGAACCCCTCCACACTGCCCTATTGTTCTCTGCTTAAGTTTGTATTATAAATTCTCCCTCTGAACTCCGAACAGAATTCATATTCATAAGCTGACTGTTGGATCAAGCCATGACAACCACCATGATGTGAAGGTGGCTTTGTATTGAAGATAAGAGACAAATGCCCCATCTCTCATATATCATTTATGATGCTAAGAAGAGAATTCAAGAATAAAAGAATTCAAAGCTCCTGTGAGTTATTAGAATTTTCTCTCTGTGGAAAATAGATTCAACTGAGACTCAGAAAAAGCTAAAAACAATTAATGCTTAGAGAACCCTAGCCTTTCTCTGAAACACTGTCAATGCCACAAATCTTACTGCAGTAAGAGATTATAACCACGAGGTGGCAGTGTTACATAACTAAATCAGCTCAGACCTTGAATTTGATATACACTTATAAAAAATGTCTTGGCCCAATACCAAATCAGTTTACATGCTTTCTTGATTTTTGAACAAATTTCTGTATAATTTTCAATTATTCATATCATTTTCAATTTATTTTAACCTTGATTTCAGCCATTTGCCCTGAAATAAACCATACATGTTTAAAATCTTTATAGTTCAACAATGTTCACAGTTAGTGTTAAATGGAATTAAATTACTTAAGTGTTTTTAATAGACTTGTTTAAAGTAGGATCTTTGCTTATTAACGTGTTTGTCTTATAGGCTCCTGAGAATAACAAATGCTGTATTTTGCAAGAGAAACCCCAGATGCTAAGATTTGTGTCCTAGAATCCCAGAACAGCCTAGATAAGCAAAAAATCTCTTTTAAAATATAGGAATTGGAAGAGCCCAAGATGGCAACTGAGTGAAACACCTCTCCTCAAGCGCTGTTGAGCTCGAATCAACACTGCCATAAGGGCAGCTTCTTGACTGAAGAAAAAAGCAACAAAAAAGTGAACAAAGTAATGAGAATTGAAGCACACCTGAATAGAACCCAGAAAGCCCACCAGGGAAAGCAAAGGAACCCCTCTGTCCATGCAGAGCAGCAGCCACCATTAAGCTAGCCACTCGGCATGGAGTCTACTAGCACTGAGACATCTAATGATCTCCTGCATACCCAGAGACCAGATGTGGAGTAAGCAACTCCAGAACTCCACACCCTAATCAGGCAGCATATCCCTGCACAATCGACAGTGACCAGAACACCTGGGATGACCCACTTAAGCCTGCAGCGGGAACACCTCATGTCTCCCTCCAGAACCAGAGCAACACTCAGTTGCACTGTAGAGCTTGAACCAAAATGGCGACAAAAGCAGCTTCTTGATGGAAGAAAAAAAAAAAGAGCAGCAAAAAAGAGAACAAAGTAATGAAAATTGAAGTGCAGCTGAACAGAACTCAGAAAGCAGACCAGAGAGAGCAAAGGAGCCCGTGCATGCTGTGGAGCTGTGGCCAGAATTGAGCCAGTGCGCAGCGTGGGGTCTACTAGCACCAAGACATATAATGACCTCCTATATACCCAGCAACCAGATGTGGAGTAAGCAACTCCAGAACTCCACACACTAATCAGGCCGTATATCCCCGCAGGATTGAATACCTGGGACAACCAGCTTAAGCCTGCAGCAGAGACACTTCAGCTCACCTCTCCCTCCAGAGCTAGAGCAGCTCTGAACTGTAAGTTAAACTGTGCTCTTGTGGGGGTGGCGGGGGGGGGGGGGCTGTACAAAGGACAGACACAATCACCTGTAATTCTAGTGATTGGATAGGAACAGAAGTGTGGGAGAGCCCCAGTGCACACAGGGCATATAGACCTTACAGGCACCCTGGAAAATGCTCAGAAATAAAAGAACAAATAAACAAAGAATCTGACATCCTAAAAAGGAATCAAAGAGAAGCCTTGAAGGAAGTGAAGGACGTGAAAGATGCAATAATTGAAGTGAAGGAAGGCATCAATACAAACTATAAACAGTAGATTAGACCACACAGAAAATAGAATATCACTTAGAAGATGACCATTCCAAAAATGAACTCATACTACATAATCTAGAAAAAAAAATTGACAGTTTGAATTGGACATCGACCAGATCTGGGCCAATTTTAAAACAGCTAACCTAAGAATAATAGGAAGAGGGATTAGAAGTTGAAACTAATGGAATAAACAACCTTTTCAAAGAAGTAATATCAGAGAATTTTCCAAATATAGAAAGAGAAGTTAACACACAGGTACAGGAAACATATAGAACCTCCTCTAGACAAGATGAAAGAAGAAATCCACCACACCACATGATAATCAAATTGACTAATATAGAGGCCAAGGAGAGAATTCTAAAGAAACAAGTAAGAGGCCAAGTGACATTTAGAGGCAAACCAATTAGAATTACGCCAGACCTCCCAAACCAAGTCATGAAAGCCAGCAGGGGCTGGAGTAACATATTCCAAACTCTGAAAGAAAATAACTTGCAGCCAAGATTCTCATACCCAGCAAAACTCTCTTTCAAAATTGATGGGGGAAATAAAAACCTTCCATGAAAAATAGAAACTGAAAGAATTTATGTCTTCCAAACCACCCCTAGAGAAAATACTCCAAGAGATTAACTACAAAGAAGAACTAACAAGTTAACATCAGAACCAGAGAAACAATAATTTCCAGGAACCAAACAACTAAGCAAAAAAGAACAAACACTACCTCAAACAGAAGTCAAAACTCAAAATGTTAGGAATTAAAAATCATCTCTCAATAATCACACTGAATATAAATGGTCTCAACTCCTCAATAAAAACACAAGATGGCAAAATGGATTAAAACCCAAAATCCATCTATATGCTGCCTGCAAGAAACACACCTTACAAACAAAGATTCCCACAAACTAAAGATGAAGGACTAGGGTAAAGTAATCCATGCCAATGGAACTTGAAGACAAGCAGGAGTAGTAACTATGATATCAGATAAATTAGACTTCAAGCATAAGCTTATCAGAAGAAACAAAGAAGGTCATTTTTTACTAGTAAAAGGAACAATCCAGCAAGAGGAAATAACAATTGTAAACATTTATGCCCCAAACATAGGTGCAGCCACTTTCATAAAACAAATTCTGCCTGATATAAAGTATTTCATATGTTCTCCCTAATATGCGGAAGCTAGGGAGAAAATGGGGCATAAGAGGAACTCTAGATGAAGAAGGAGAAACCTTAGATGAGCGAAGAAGTTGACTTAACTGAAGGTGATGAGGGTGGAGGGAACACCCTAATGCACATGATGTACTTTCATAAACATATCAAAGTCAATCACTAAACTGAACCTGAGAAGGAGGGAGGATGAGGGAGTAGGAAAGGAATTGGGGAAGGATTAAATGAGAGATGTGTGCATGTATGCCTTTATCAGCTTGTACCTAACAAAGATGTATGATTACAATGCATCAATTTAAAAATAAATAAATAAAATATAGGAATTGGGTTGGGGGTATAGCTCAGTGGTAGAGCACTTTCCTCTTATGTACAAGACCCTGAGTTCAATCCTCATCCCTACAAGAAAATAAAACGCAGTAACTTAACCTCAAATTCAAATCTCAACTACAGTGTTTAACAAACTGAAGCCAATGAGCTAAGGGTTTTCTCTCTCCCAAAGCAACCCTTCCCAAGGTGGTGAGCAAGTCTCCCTCATCTCCACCCTTAGAGGAGGTTGAGAAGCAAACTTCTGACACTTTTGTAAAGCCAATTTCACCCCTCCTGATTTCAGCAGTCGTGATTTCAGAAATAATATAGTCAATTCCCAGAGCACCCTAACACAGGCTTAGTAATATTTTAATTGTAAAGAAAAAAAGCTTATCTCCCCTTTCTCTTTCCTCTCTTCAAGTAATAAAATAAGAAGCCAATACATTGTTTTGGATATTTCAGCTCCCTAGGGATGCCCGCCAGCCCTGTGAGGCCCTTAGAAAGCTTCCAGTTGTACGTTTTCTCCATCAACTATATACGAACGTTTTCCAAGGACTTGGTCACTGAGATAATGTGACTGCTGCCTGACGCAAAGAATCTCTGGGGCTTCCAGCCTCTGCCCACTGTGAAGCTCTGCTTTGCGCACAGGACAGTACAAGAACACATTAAGCCAACCAGAAGGGACTTTCATCTCTCTTCTCTACTAATGTCCACTTAGCAGATGTGTTGGTTGATTTGTTGTTTTATTTTGTATTGTTTTGTTTCTTCTAGACAACACCTATGGGTAATGTATAGAACATCTAAAAACAAACAAAAAATCAATCACATCCAGAGAAGCCCCAAGGCAAGGCACCAGGCTTACAGATTTTGTTGTTAGGTGATGAAGTCAGGAAAAATGTTCAGCAGAGAAATTTGGTAATCTTCCTAAAGGCACAAAATCTTACTTTTAGGAAATAATCATGATTCCACCAGTAACATGGCTGAAAGGATATTCATTACGATGTTTATAATACTGAAAAGCAAGAAATAACACTGCAAACATTGTTTAGTGTAAGTATTACATCCATTAGACAATGTCATGTGGAGCCTTAATATGGACTTGGAAAAGGTTAGTGATAGTGATAGGGTTAAAAGGCACATTCTAAAAATAGTATGCTATTTTGATAATATATCCTGGAATGATGTATATCAATGGTTAATTGTGATGTCTCTAGGATACAGTGTTATTATTGATTCTATATCTTCTCCCTTTCTTCCTCTGATTCATATTTTTTTCTCTGTTTTTCTTTTTCCAGTACTAGGGATTGAACCCAGGGACATTCTACCTCTGAGCTACACTCCCATCCTTTTTTATTTTGAAACACAGTCTTGCTAAGTTGCTGAAACTAGCCTCAAACCTGAGATCTTCCTGTCTTAGCCTCCCAAGTAGTGAAATTACAGGCATGTACCATCACAATCAGCTTCACCTATATTTTTCTATAATAAGTAGATATTGCTGTGTAATAAAAAGTATCTATTTTACACACAAGTACACTAAGGATCCTTGCTCATTAAAGTCAATGTTCAAATTTGGAAAATCAGGAAAGTATGAACCTGTCTAAATGAGTATCAACAATTAAACTGAGCTGGGCATAGTGGTGCACACCTACAATCCTAGTACTTGGGAGGCTGGGAAAGAAGTATTGCAGGTTCTCAGCCAGCCTCAGCCATTTAGCAAGGCCCTCAGCAACCTAGTGAGGTCCTACTTTAAAATAGGAACGTAAAATAAAGCTGAGAGTATAGCTCAGAGGGAGAACACTGCTGGGTGCAGTCCTTAGTACCACAAAAATAAATGAATGAATGAAACCTAAACCAAAGCATGCCTATTCTAGCAAAAAAAAGTTTCAACGTGGAGACCAATCTCAGGAAGGCTACAATGGTGTGACTAAGCCCTGACTGAGACCAGAAATGCTGCAGGGTAAACAGGGGAGAAGAGGTGGTGCTGATATTGACACCTACCCAAGGCCCTTATTTTTTGCTTCTATTATAGTGTTGCTTGAAATATATAAACCTCTTTATATAAAGCTGATCTCTGTCCAAATCTCTGTAGCTTTATAGGGGCTCCCAAATATTACAGCCTGTGAGAAAGAACATTTTCATTTTAAACTGCACATCCCTGCCCTGTTCCAGAGAAAACTATCACGTGTGCGACAGAGAAAATCTAGTCCCTGGCTGGATAGGAAGACTAAAAGCAGGCTCCAGCTCTTCTGTCAATTGTGCTCTTCACAAAGACTTTGTTTCATGTGAATATTTATTTGAACTTGTTCCTTTGGAAGTCTGAGTGCATTTAACTCAGACACATGTTAAAATCTCAGCACAGGTTTCTTGGATTTGCAACCCTCAATTGATTTTCTTCTGTAGTCTATGTTTCAGGCTTGTCTGCCTTTCCAGAGTGAGCTGAAGGATCTCAGGCTCCAGCCCCAAAGCAGAACTCTACAGGGATGATCCACAAACTCCAAACTCTTTTTTGGAAAGTTTTTACCTCATTACTTGCCTGCCTTAAAGTCTATCTCGGTAAGAATATTAGCAGTGACCAAAATCTCAGTGTCAAAGATGTGAGTACAGTCATCTCACTTATATTTTCAGCTCCTATGTTCCTAAGTTGAAAAATACTCAGGGTTTAGTTCATTTGGAATTCCTTCTTTTCAGTTGTTGTATTTAATTTTTAAGGGTTTACACAAAGCCAAGGTCTTGAGAAGTGGGCCGTATGGTTCTCCCGGAAGTATCCATACAGCTATTTCCCAGTCTATAAAGCTGCCCCAGGAGCTGAGAGGACCTCGCCCTGTGTGCTGAGGAACCCCGCTGGCAAGCCCTAATAAGTGAGTCACATCTGGAAGTACTGGAAGTTAGTTTGCCAACCTTTGTGGCAAAAGTTTTTTCCTCAAACCAAACACTGAGTGGCCTGCCCAAATCTGAATTCAGTGAATGAGCCAGTCACTGCCTCAGGAAGGAAATTTAAAAATCATTCCATGTTCTACGTTCTGTCATTTTTCTCATCCAATATTTTTCTAGATCTTTTTGTAACAAAGAAATTATTCATAGCTGATTTTTATTTAACTCTTAAATCCTCTAATTTTTTTTTTTACTTCTCAGTAATTCTCAATTGCTCTGAAGTGTAATTAATTTTTAGTAGCACATACTTAGCAATCTTTAGGTCCCACTGAAAATATATATATGACCTTCCCAAATGGATGGATAGCCCAAGATCAACGCCATGCTGTCTTCAGGACATTTTTGTGCCTCCTTCCTCCTGTCAAGGAGGGGACACAATAAACACGGGTCATTTTGTATTTTCCTTGCACTGTGGCAGAAGAGCATTTCGTTAACAGTATATGCTCTGGCTCCTGACACTTGATTGAAAGACAGCTCTGCTACTTATTGACGGGGTGACCTTGAGCAAGTCTCTTGCATTCTCTATGCGTTGGTTTCCTCATCTGTAGAATAAATTCATAATAATTCCTGTCACACAGGTAAGATTAGATGAAGATTACATGATGCAATGCTTATTAAGTGACATAATATATATTAAATACATAGAAAAGTGTGTACTGAATAAACCATTTTTCTATATCTATCCAAGCAGGTCATCCTGTTTCCTCATGTGACTCTACGAGACAACCACATGCTCATGTGGTTTCATTTTTCATTTGACAAAATACTGGCAAATGACTCACAACTAGACCGTCAAAGTACTATAGACATAAAAACAGGGCAAACATAAGCTTTCATACTTCATTACAGTAAGAATATGACTCAAATTCCTTATTACTATACCAACCAAACCTCTATTTCTGTGGGTGATTAAGACTTCATTTAGGACATGCCCACTAGACAGCAATGCCCACATATGCCTTCCCCCAAGAGTGTCTAAACATAAAAGACTCATACAGAAAAAAATCAAATAATTATGTGTGCTCTCACTTAATGGTATACTTTCCATACCTTCCAAGGATAATCTTTATATTTTATAAAGGGCTTAGCAGGTTTATGAACAGAGTTTATCCTTTTGATGAAGATTATAACTTGCAAGATATGTTCTTTGCAAAATTTATAACTTGCAAGATAGATAACTCACAAGATATATTCCTTTGATAATCTGGATTCTCTTCTGGGTTTGCCAAATGCAATGTTGATTTCTATGGGTTCCTGTGTGCACGATCACTTGTGTGTGTGTGACCTCCTGTGAAAAGTCACCAATCAGAGCCAAGCAAGTGCTCCTGAGCCAGGTATCTGTGTGTGCATTGATTTAAAATCCTTCCCAGGCTAACCCTCCCTGTCGTGAAGAGGCCTGCTTAGCTCTGGGCATTTCATTCATCATCTTTAGCTTCTGTTGAAAAAAAAAAAAAAAAGAGCTAGCTGTTCACCTCTCTCTAAAGATCAAATCCACTGTGTTCAAGACAAATTGCTTCCTTCTTAGAGGTTTAAAAAATTATTTACTTCTGAGTCCTAATGAAGATATATTACTTCAAAAGCCACAGAACAGAGGTCCCAGATACAGCTTTTGAGTGAATCCCAAGAAAGGTCAGGAAGGTTGCAGTATAAGAGGTTTCTGCTGCCTTGAATCAATCCCTTCAAGCGCTCCTCTGAGCTCTCTGCAGTCTGTGCTAAGCAGCAGCCTTGGCGCTCAAGGGCGAGCCGTCCACTGGAGGCAACTTGGATCTGACACAGCAGCACAACAATCAGATGGACTTTAAGAGGGATAATTCAGCACTCCTTTCATACAATATGTTCAGAGAGAAAGACCAAAATGGCAGCAGGAAATGCTTTTGACAAAGGATGCAACAATTCTCCTTTACTCAAGCCCTGGGAAGAGGCTGAGAGTATCCTACCAGACAAGGAGATACTCAGAGGGAGACATCAAGGCCAGAAGAACTCGAACCTCTACTCAATCAAGTCAAGACTCCACTTTGAAGAATAGACACTAGGTCCCCCTTTTCTCCAGACCCGCAAAGTAGTGTATGTCGCAGTCAGAGGTCTTCACAGCATCTCTATGGAAAAGGGAGGAGGAAATGAGATGTGGAGCTCAGAGAGTTTCAAACGACCACTCAGCAAGACAGGGACAGGCAGGGAAACGTTTCTTGATGGATGGCCCCATTTCATCTTCAACACAAGCATTGATCCTGGGCACCCAACCACTAGTTAACCACAGCACACAGACTTCTTTTTGAGAAAATCTGCTGAAAATTTAATGTGGAAAAGCCAAGTATCATCTTCACAAGGGTCTTTACCATCCTCAGGATACCCTAGGCCACACTCGTCTCTGGTTCTGGAAAGCACGGGTTCTGGTCCAGGGAGTTTCAAATCTAGCTCTATGAAATCTCTCTAGGAAGCACTAGGAAGTGAGGAGAGGCAGAGGGAACCCTGACAATCCCAAAATCCTCTAGGCTGAGCTGCTTAAAGGGCCCGTGGCGCACGTGCGCCCACACACACACACACACACACACACACACACACACACACACACACAGCTAACTCTACATGTCTTCAAAAATAAAGAAACAGAATCACAGAAAAACAACTAGAGCAATGTATAGTTGAAAGAATGAGTGGTGAAAACCAAGATGTAAAACCAGCAGCCAGCACCTAGGGTGTAAAGAAGAAAAAGAGGTGAACTTGAAGTATCCTGGCAACTAAAAGGTCCTTGTAAGAGGTGGTTCCTGTAAGTCCATGCAAGCCAAGAGTGGGCTTTGTTGATTGGCTAAGTATGGTCCTCCTCCCATTGAGCCTTATTTTCTTCTAACAGTGAAATAACATGGCAGTATGCCATCCTGCAAATTGATCTCAGTGGTTCTTTACCTCTTTCTTCTTTTTCAGGTATGAACTCCTCAGTCTTTCCTTGATTACCTTTTCAAACTCCAGTCCTTCTATGGAATTTTATTCTCAATTAGCAACATCATTTTGGTCCCAGCAATTGCATGTAAATTGTATTAACCAGAAGTATCAATTCAATCTTGTGTCTATGGCCAATATTGTTTTGTGAAATTGGATATACTTCAATATTTAAATATATATTCTTTAAGGAAATATTTCCTTAAATACACGTTCGTTTAAGAAAAGAATACTCGAAATAATAAGACTGTTAGTCCTTTTCCTATACCAGTACAGTGGAACCAGATGATATAAAGAATTGTACAGTAGCAAGGGTCCTTAAAACAATTCAGACCATCACCACCTTCAGAGAACATCGTTGGACTCTGACAATAGGAATCATTTTGAAAAGCATCCAGAGATAAGCTGTAACACACACTAAAAATCACTCCCCTGCCTTTTCTTTTTGGTTTAATATTTCAACATATGGTGACACATGCCTGTAATCCTGGTACTTAGGAGGCTGAGACAGGAAGATGGCAGGTTCAAGGCCAGCCTCAGCAACTTATTGAGGCTCTCAGCAACTTATCAAGACTCTGTTTCAAAACAAAAATTTAAAAAGAGCTAGGGGGTGTAACTGGGAAACAGAATGCCCCTAGGTTCAATCCCTAGTGTCACACACACACACACACACACACACACACACACACACACAATAATAATAATAATAATAATAATAATAATAATACTTCCATATTCTGTTTTCATACTTTTATATTCTATTTCTATTTGCTACCTATCAACCCATCTTTACACTCCTCGTAGTTCTGCATATTATTCTCAAATCTTGAAATGTAAGACTATCCACTGGGTTTCAACAAGGGCTTAAATATGAAAAACAATATTTTTCAGTGTTCCTACATGATATGTCCTTCACTGGGCATTGAAGTTGCTTTTCCCAAAAATTTCCCAAAAGCCTGTGAGCAAGTAAATATTACTGCTAACATTTTATCCTGTCATATATTCTCTCAAGCCTTTTTTCTATGTAGATGCATAGATACAAAATATTGTTGCTCTTGTTTTTGTAAGGTTTTTTTTTTTTTTTTCAGTGCTGAGGCCTGAACCCAGAGGTTTACACATGCTAGGTACGTGCTCTACGACTGAGCTACGTGCTCAACCCTGTTTTTTTAAGTTGTTATCCAGTAATATCTTTCAGACATCTTTCTACATCATTTAAATAGGTCACCATCATTGCTTTTATGTTATTCCACCAAGCTATTTTAATCCAGGATGAATTCTGCATTGCAAGAAGTTGCTCGTCCTTAGCCTAGTTCAGCACATTGGGCCCCCAACTGTTCCCTACATGCTGTCCTGGCCTGCTTGCTCCACATGGCCATTGACCTGACCTTCCTAAAGCATGGGGAGGAGCATGCTAGTCTCCTTTCTCTAATCCTTCTGCTGCTCTTCAGGGTGAAATCCAAGCTTCTTCGCACAAGACCTAGCCCCGGTTTCCAACTCCAGTCCCAGCCTTCCCATCTCCCCCAGGCCTAATGCCAGGCTCCTCACCACCTCTGCCCGCCCCGTGGAAACCCAAGCTTCTGCGCTTCTACTGTGCTTTACCTACACCCTGTGATGACTTTCCCCACCTTGTCTACCTGGTAAATTCCTCCTCAGCTTTTTTTTTTTTTTTTTTAGGAGAGAATAGATTTTGAAGACATTTTCCTTTGGAGTAATTGTATCCTTAAAAAAACACTGCAGTTCTACAGTTTACTAAAAGCAGTTATTCTCATGAGGATGTGGATAAATAGGAATTTTGCTACACTGTTAATGGGATTGCAAATTTGTACAGCTGCTATGGAGATCAGTGTGGAGATTCCTCAGAAAATTGGGAATGGATTCACCATATGATTCAGTTATAGCATTCCTGGATATCTTTCCAATGGTATTTTTTTTTTTTAGCATGGAATTTTATACATTTCTTGGGTACAACAGGGTTAATCACACATTTTTGTTGGGTACAAGCTAGTACAGGTAAAGACATCCATGCACATATTTCTCATTAACCCTTCCCCAATTCCCACCCACCCTCCCCCTATCTCCTGGTCAGTTTAGTGATTGACTTTGATGTGATCTTGTAAGTAC
>PVLC010018990.1:0-31290 GCA_004027655.1 Graphiurus murinus | reverse complement strand
TTTTTTTTTTTTTTTTTTTTTTTTTTTTGCGGTACTGGGGATTGAACTCAGGGGCATTCTACCTCCAAGCTATACCCCCAGCCCTATTTTTTATGCTTTATTTTGAAACCAGGTCTAAGTTGCGGAGTGCCTTACTAGGTAGCTGAGGCTGGCCGCGAATGCAGGTCCTCCAGTTTCAGCCTCCCAAATGCTGGGATTACAAGCATGCGTCACCATGCCCGGCTTGAATTAAAGATTTCTTAAATACGACATTAAAAGCATAATAAGTAAAAAATTTTAAAAAATTGGTAAGCTGGATTTAAAAATTAATTTCTGTTATTTAAATATCATTATAAAAAGAGCCAGGCATGCTGGCACATTCTTGTCATCCCAGTACTTGCGAGGCTGAGACAGGAGGATCACAGGTTCGCAGCCAGCCTTAGCTACTTAGTGAGGCCTTCTTCAATTTAGTGAGACCCTGTTTCAAAATAAAAAATAAAAAATGGCCGGGCGTGGTAGCGCACACTTGTAATCCCAGCGTTTGGGAGGCTGAGACCAGAGGATCCGGGTTCGCGGCCAGCCTCAGCTACCTAGTGAGGCACTCTGCAACTTAGTGAGACCCTGTTTCAAAATAAAGAATTAAAAAAAAAATAGGGCTGGGGGTATAGCTCGGAGGTAGAATGCCCCTGAGTTCAATCCCCAGTACCACAAAAAAAAAAAAAAATGGAGCTGGGGGTATAGCTCAGAGGTAGAATGCCCCTGGGTTCAATCCAAAAAAGAAATAGAAAAAGAAAAAGGTCAATAAGCCCATAAAAAGATGCTCAACATCATTAGTCACTTGTAAAAATCACAAGATACTAATAACCTGTTACAATGCCTATAATCAAACACACACACAACACAATATTAAGTGAAAGCAAAGCTATGTAGTGCCTTTGTGCGTTGCTGATGGGATCCATAAAATGCTGTCACAATGGAAAACGGTTTGGCAGTCTGTTAAAAAGTGAAACATATACCTACCATCAGAACTAACCATTTCCACTCCTAGATATATCCAAGAAAAGTAAAAACATATGTCCCACAAAAACTTGTTAAGTTAAAGTTCATAGTAGTATTCATAACCAGAAACAATGCAAATGTCCATCAATAGGTAAATGGCTAAACAAACTGTGGTATATCCAAACAACAGAAAATACTCATTAACAATAAGGAGTGAACTCCTGATAAACATTATGCTAAGTGAAAGAAGCCAGACAAAAAATATTACATATTTTAGTTTATTTTATATAAAGTTTCTAGAAAGTAAAAAATACACAGAAAGAAAGCAGATCAGTGGTTACATGCTGAGAGAGCACCTAACAGGTACAAGGAAACTTTCTGGAATAATAATGTTTTAAAACTGGATTATGACAGGTGTATACAGTGTATAAAATTTCTAAAACTCATCAAACTGCACACTTTCAACAGCTTTATTTCATATACTATAAATATGCCTCAATGTGGTATGCAGAATAATGTTTACCTCCCCTAAAGGTACTCCAGAACCTGTAAATATGTTGTATTAGTTTACATGACAAACTGGAATTAAGGATGAAGGTGGAATTCAGGTTACTAATCAGATGATCTTAAAATAGGGAGTTTATTCTGGATTATCACAGTGGTACCAATGTAATCAAAATGGTAATTTAAAGTAGAAAAGGCAGGGAAAAAAAGAAGTTTGGGGTAATGCAATGTAAGAAAAACTTGGCTAGCCTTTGTGAGTTTTGAAGATAAGCAAGGGGGACACGAACCAAAGAATGTGCACAGAACAGCTTCCAGAAGCTGAAAAAATGTGAGGAAACAGATTCTCCTCTAAAGTCTCCATTCAGCACTGCTGACACCTGGATTTTAACCAGTGAGACTTCTGTGTCAAACTTTTGATCTACAGAATCATAAGATAACAAGTTTGTGTTGTCTTATGCCATAAGGTATATCATAGTTTGTAAACACTGCAATAGATAACAAATATACTAAAAGTCATTTTAAAAAATGAAACTCAAATAGCTAAAATAATCTTTAAAAAAGGAATAGTTAGAGGGCTCATACTACCTAATTTCAAAACTTAAATGTTCAGTAATCAAACAAGTGTGGTACTAGTATAAGGATGGAACTGAGATTACGAAATAAGCCCCATACACCGTCAACTAATTTTCAACCCAGGTGCTACAACAATTCAATTGGAAAAGAGTAATCTCTGCAACAAATGGTACTCAGACAACAGGATTCACACACAAAAATCAAATGAAGTTAGACCCTCAACGTCATACAAAAAAATTAACTCAAAATGGATCAGAGCCAAAATGAAAAAGGGTCTTAAAGGAAAATAAAGGGGGAAATCTTCATGATCTTCATTTGGCAATGTTTTCTTGATTATGACATGAAAAGCACAACCAAAAGAAAAAAAATGATAAACTGAACCTCATCAAAAAGATTTATTTATGAAGGATATTATCAAGAAAGACAGCCCATACCAGCCAGGCATGGTGGCTCATGCTTGTAATCCTAGTACTTGGGAGGCTGAGACAGGAGGAGCTGAGTTCATGGCCAGCTCGACTACTTAGTGAGGCTCTCTGCAATTTAGTGAGACCCTGTTTCAAAATAAAGAATAAAAAATAGGACTGAGGGTGTAGCTTGGAGGTAGAATGCCTCTGGTTTCAATCCCCAGTAACCCCCCCCAAAAAAAGAAAGAAAACCCATACAATAGTAGAAAATATTTGCAAACCATGTACCTGATAAAAATCGTGGTGTGTGTGTGTGTGTTTTTTTTTTACTAGGGATTGAATCCAGGGGTATTCTACCTCAGAGCTACACCTGCAGTCCTACTGTATCTTTTATTTTGAAACTGGGTCTTGTTAAGTTGATGAGGCTGGCTGTGAACCTGCAATCCTCCTGTCTTGGCCTCCCAAGTACTGGGATTGCAGGCAAGGGCCACCACTCCTGGCTAAAAATATGGATCTTAACCTCTTTTATCAAATAAAATACATGAGGATGGCTAGGGCTACTAAGATGTCACTAGAATATAAAAAGATATCTAAA
Organism: Graphiurus murinus; assembly: GCA_004027655.1. Classification (NCBI taxonomy): domain Eukaryota; kingdom Metazoa; phylum Chordata; class Mammalia; order Rodentia; family Gliridae; genus Graphiurus; species Graphiurus murinus. Next base: position 28,236 of record PVLC010018990.1, on the reverse strand, counting down.
ATTAGAAAACACCTGTTTCTTCATGGCTCGTTCAGACTGCAGGTGCTTTGGTATTCAAAGCATCCACTTCCAGTACTTCAAATTCTGGAAAAATCAGGCAGAACTACAATAAAGTAATGCCAAAAAAACCCAAAACAACAACAACAAAAAAAACCCTGTTACATACGATAAGTAACATATCAATGAGAGGAAAAAAATGTTAATGCTCTCAAAGTATTTGACTTACACAGGAGAACTGGAAAGATAAAAGTAATGGACTGTGTCATGTAACAGGCAACTGACTAAAAATTAGAGTCATTTTTCAACATGAGAGTAGGTTAACTTTTAAGTACACAGATTTTAAAAAGAACTAGGCTTGTTTTCTTAAAATCTGTGTCCCAAGAACTAAAACTAGTTTAAGAAGGAAATCCGCCACCAGAGGGGGCCCTTACAAAACAGGAGAAATTAAATGTTAACAGAAATCAAAGTATAAATCAACTGAAGGTTAGGATACATCTTATATGTCCATGAATTTCATAAAATTACATGCAAATTTTTGTGTATGTTATTTTTTCTGAGAAACATCTAATTTCTGTAATGGGCCCCTGAACTCGTATGTTCAGGTATCCATAAACTGAATACATAAAAGAACTTTAAGTATTCACCCACAACAACTCATCCAAAGAAGTAGTATTTATCCCTTCCATGCTACTTTACAGTACCCCCTTTTATTACATTTGTTTATTTACTGGTACTAAGGCCTAAACCTAGGGGCATTCTACCTCCAAGCTATACCCCCATCCCTCATCCCTTTTTATTTATTTTGAAACAGTCTCACTAAATTGCTGAGGGTGGCCTTGAACCTTTGATCTTCTGTCTCAGCTTCCCAAGTACTGAGATGACAGGCAGATACCACCATGCCCAGCTTAACCCCTTTTACTAAAAAGTTAGTTCTAGGACCATTTTTGGAAAGTCAGTCTCTATATTTACAATGTTATTAATCATCCTGAAACAGCTACCTAATTCTGGGTTTAGAAAGCTCATGTCATCACCATTCCTGACTTCCCTCTTACCTTCTACCATCTAGTTACAGGTATTGTCTACAATGTCTATTAGTAGCTACTTATTAATCAGCAGTATATTAGTTTTTGAGAATAAAATTTATTAAATACTTAATAATGTTATATTATGTCATGTAAACCTCAAGACAACAACATAATACAGGAATTTCTATTACCCCCTTTTTACAGTTGAGGGCAATGAGTAAGTTTTCAATGCTGGTAAATAACAGACCATAAACTCTCAGTTTGTAACAGAGACAAAAAAAAAAAAAAATACATATGATTTACATGTCCAGAATTCAAAAGGAACAAGACAGTGAGCCTAAGGGCAATTTTTGACACAGAGCTATTTTTTATTTTATTTATTTATTTATTTTTGCAGTACTGGGGATTGAACCCAGGGGCATTCTACTTCCAAGCTACACTCCCAGTCCTTTTGTGTGTGTGTGTGTGTGTGTGTGTGTGTGTGTGTGTGTGTGTGTGTGTGTGTGTGTGTGTGTGTGGTACTGGGGATGGAATCCAGGGGCATTCTACCTCTGAGCTACACCCCCAGCCCTATTTTTTTATTCTTTATTTTGAAACAAGGTCTCACTCAGTTGCGAAGTGCCTCACTAAATAGCTGAGGCTGGCTTTGAACCCCAATTCTCTGGTCTCAGCCTCCCAAGTACTGGGATTACAAGTGTGCGCCACTACGCTCGGCCACAGAGCTATTTTAAATACCTAAGACTAAGGAATTCGTAAAATAACTGTATTTCTTGAGCCTTTCATAGAGAATATACAGAGTAAGTAGGCAGGTAAGACATTATGATGAATAAGGGTTCGGTAATCCCCATATATTGAGTTAGCAAAATTTCTCAAAATTAACAAAATCTTAATTAACCTGTAAGTCTATATTAAATGAAATTAGTGACATGTTTTGATAAGTTCCAGCATTTTTCTGTGTGTTAAATGAATGGCTTTGTACTAGATTTTTAAGATCCCCTTAAACTATCAAATTCCATGATTCTAAGACAAACCTAATTATAAAATAAATCCCTGTCTCCTAACTGATGTTTCTCATTATTTAAATATGAGTAACATAAATTACACATCTGATACATATATATAAACTACACCAGTTTTAAAAGATTGTATTTTCAGATTTGGTATCTGTTTTGTACTTTGTACACAGATTCTACAATGTATTATATAGTAGTTATTTTTGTCTACTGAGAAAACAGTTTCCCCACGATCTGAGCATGTGACCTGTGTTCACATTATATTGCACTATACTAAACACAGTGATTGATTCAACATCAGGCATGTGATAAAAGCAGAACCTTCCCTAAAATTAATATGCTGGCACTAGGAAAAAGAAACTTTTTCCACTTGAATTATTATGTGAATTTATATAAGCTTGGAGCTGTTGATGCCTTTCTTCCTAGCAGTGAGGAGCTTAAGAAAATGAAGCCAAGCAGAGACAAAGAGAAATGAGAAAAAAAGGACAAAACAAAGTCCTGATGACATCCTTTTGGTCCTGGAATACATTCCTCTCCTTCCAAGTTAAAAAAGTCAAGGCAAGGAATTTTTGCTTAAGCTTGTTTCAACTGGCTTTCTGACACTTGCAAACAGTCTCTTAAACTAAGCTAGCTTCAACAGGTTTCAACATGAGTGCCAACTCTCAATACTGGCAGTGACTGCCTGCAACACTGTGATGGGTGGAATTCTGAGATCTTCACTGGACAAAGAATGTGATGATCTAGCAGTGGTATCTGTCATGAATAAGGCTATACAAGTGCAATATACCTGTCAGCCCTTGGCTGATCAGTGTCTTAGGAAAAGACACTGAATATAATCAAATAAGCAGTAAAGGAGCCAAAGTAGAATGGAAATAATTTTATCAGGAAAAGGATAAAATGCTACTAAAAAATGCCAATACTTAACATTTTAACATTCCAATTATTCTCTGATTCACTACTGGAAAAATACTGATCCACTTCAAGCTGATTCTTTCTTTTTGATTAAATATACTCTGGGTTGCCAGGCATGATGGTGCATGCCTGTAATCTCAGTACTTGGGAGGCTGAGAAAGGAGAATCACAGCAATCACAGGTTCAAGGTCAGCCTCAGCAATTTAGCAAGACTTTCAGCAACCTAGTGAGACCCTGTTTCAAAACAAAAAATAAAAAGAGCTGGGGTGTAGGTCAGAGGTAGAATGCCCCTAGGTTCAATCCCCACTACCACAAACACACTCACATATTCTATCTATCTATCTATCTATCTATCTATCTATCTATCTATCTATCTATCTATCTTTCTTTCTTTCTTCTTGACTCAAAAGGGGAAAAAATATGAATTATCAGTAGACTTTACCATTTCAGCTCAAGTCCCATGGTAAGGCACTTTTTATTGAGATAACTGTAGATTCATATACAGTTATAAAAAAAAAATCCCCAAATCAAAGGGAAATCTGTTGTATTCCTGAACACCTTGCCCAATTTCCCACAATAACATTTTCTAAAGCTATAATACAATGTCACAACAAGAATACTAACATAGATAAAATCTGCCAATCTTATTCATAGTCCCATCTAAGGCATCTTTTAACTAGCCAATACATCTTTGCCTTCATTCTATCTACTCTTCTAACTACAGTGGATACAAATTCTACTTGTCCCCAATTGTTTTTAATCTCTCTTAACTGGCCCATCACTTATAATTTAATCTCTTTGCAAGTAATTTTTTGGGTCTCATGCTAGTCTGTACTTGTGTATCTATCTCACCATCCTCATTCCATTTCTGTATAATTAGCTGTTACAATTTTTCCAAAGAATGGGTCTTGGGATCAAGAATATTGAAATGGAAGCCCAGCTCTACCACATACTAGCTTATGCAAACAAAATCATTCAACCTCTCAATATTTTCCTCATCTATATAACTGAAACAATTGTACCTACTTCCAAGAGTTGCTGAAAATCAAAGTATGACTGCAAAGTGGTTGGCACAGTACACAGCACGGATTAAGTGGGCGCTAAACATTAACCATAATTATTTAGTATTTACATAATGAAGACTCTTCTAACAGCAAATTCATCCATTCCAACCTCTTTACCACTTTAATCTTATCACTATAAGTTCATTTGTTCATCATTCAACAAAAACATACCATTTACAATAGAGAAAAAGCCAGATGAATCAAACATAGAACTTTTTACACAAGCGCACAACTATTAAAATTAGGGTAAGCCAGGTATGGTGGTCCACACTTGTAATCCCAGTACTTGGGAGGCTGAGACAAGAGGACCACAGGATTGCAGCCAGTCTGGGCAACTTAGTGAGACCTTGTTTCAAATTAAAACATAAGATAGGGCTGGGGGTGGAGCTCAGAGGTAGAACACCCCTGGGTTCAATCCCTAGCACCAAAAGAAAAAAAAAATTAAGGTAGATAAAAAAGTATAAAGTTCTCTCATACTTCGGATGAAGGAAGTAATACATAACCTGGTACGTGAAGAGTACATCCATTTAAGGCCAGATGTGGTGGTGCACATCCGTAATCCTAGTACTTGGGAAGCTGTGACAGGACCACAAGTTTGAAGCCAGCCTTATCAATTTAGCAAGGCTCTCAGCAACCTAGTGAAACCTTGTTTCCAAATAAAACTAAAAAAGGGGTGTAGCTTGTAGGCAAAATGCCCCTGGGTTCAATCTCCAGAACCACACACACACACACACAAACACACACACACACATACACACAAAGAATATATTAATTCAACACATAGAAAGATAAAGAGTAGAAACAAAGTGGGATATAGCATATTCTAGAGTAAGAACATAAGGACAAGCCGGACATGGTGGCGCACGCTTGTAACCCCAGCATTCTGGAGGCTGAGACGGGAGGATCCGGGTTCACGGCCAGCCTCAGCTGCCTAGTGAGGCACTCCGCAACTTAGTGAGACTCGGTTTCAAAGTAAAGAATAAAAAATAGGGCTGGGGGTATAGCTCGGAGGTAGAATGCCCCTGAGTTCAATCCCCAGTACTGCAAAAAAAAAAAAAAAAGAACATAAGGACAACTATAGTACAAAAGGAAAAAAATGGAGCATGTATAGGAAAATAGAAAGGAGTTCAGGCTGGCCACAGTGAAGGTACTGGGATAGAAAAAAAAGGAAAGTAAGAGTAGTGACTGTTCAGCTCCAGATCCTTAAAGACTTTGAATATAACTCCCAAGTCTAACTTTCATTCTGTTTATAATGAAAATTCAAAGGTTTATGAGTAGTGCAAATGTTAAGTTCCTAATTGTACAGTCAAAAGGTAAATGGGAAGCTGGGTGTGGTGGCACACACTTGTAATACCAGTACTTGGGAGGCTGAGATAAGAGCCTTCATAGCCAACTTCAGCTACTTACTGAGGCACTGCACAACTTAGTGAGACCCTATTTCAAAATAAGGAGTAAAAAAATAAGGCTGGGGATGTAGCTTAGAGGTAGAATGCCCCTGGGTTCAGGGTTCAATCCCTAGTACCACACACACAAAAAAAGAGGAATGTGCTATAACAAGTAAAAGGCACTGGAAAAAATAATCTCTTCTGTGCCAGTATGAAAAATCTGCAAATTAATCAGGTAGGTGGAAAAAATATGTTAAAATTATCTGAAGGCAAAAATACTAACAACTGGATCAATACAATTTGAAAATTAATGAAATTTGGGAAGAAAAAAATGAAGATGATTCAGGTGTCAAGCCTTAGTTCTATGAACTGCACTGAAAAAAAAAAAAAAAAGGTCCACAAATCACTTATCTACTTTGCTGAATTTCATACCATATTTTAACTTCTTACAGTGACTGAGTTATTTTTACTTATAGAGTGAACAAAAACCTTGCAAGAACATGGTATACTAATAACTCAAGAAGTTTGAAAGACTGCAAGTATGCTAAGCACAGGACCAGGATACTAATTATATTAAATATCATAACATGCTTATTAAAAGTAGAACTTGGGATTCCTGTAATCATTTGCTCATAAAAATAGAAACCAGGATTCCTATATCCATTTGTTCACTGTACATTCCCAATGCTGAGAATAATGTCCAGTACAATGCTAGCTATCATTAAAAATGTTTGTTGAATGTATATGTTAATGAGAAAACAATAGAGTTATTAAATCTTAAGAAAGGTTCTATATTTGTTTCAGTGCTCTGTGGGTTCAATATTCTTTTCCAATCTTTCTTTTATTAAACTGGATTTCTTTTTTTTTTGCGATACTGGGGATTGAACTCAGGGGCATTCTACCTCTGAGCTATACCCCCAGCCCTATTTTTTTTTTTTTTATTCTTTATTTTGAAACCGAGTCTCACTAAGTTGCGGAGTGCCTCACTAGGTAGCTGAGGCTGGTCGCGAACCCGGATCCTCTGGTCTCAGCCTCCCGAATGCTGGGATTACAAGCGTGCGCCACCACACCCGGCTTATTAAACTGGTTTTCTAAAGTTAACTCTCCTTTCACAAATGTAAATAAATCCAAGTAACTAAATTAACATAGGTTATGATAATGATTTTTTTTTTTTTTGCAATACTGGGGATTGAATCCAGGGACATTCTACCTCTCAGCTACACCCCCAGTCCTATTTTTCATTCTTTTACTTTGAAACAGGGTCTCACTAAGTTGCAGTGAGCCTCACTAAGTAGATGAGGGTGACTGTGAACTCGGATCCTCCGGTCTCAATCTCCCAAGTACTGGGATTACAAGCATGCGCCTCCACACCCGGCTTATGATAATGATTTTAAGTAATACTAAATTATTAACCACCAAATGCCAAAACAAAAATCTTAATATCTCCAGCCTCAAAGAAAATAACAGCTGAGATTTTACACACATTTTTAGGTATGTCCCATTTTGGGGTTTACAATTTGAAAATAGTATTCAGTTCAGACACATTATATAAAGCTAAAATTATCCCTTACACACATGAATTTAAAGGCAAATATTTGTTATTGATGAGAAATTTTTAAATGTTTCCTTGTGGTTTATCATCTTACCAGGTCTCTCCTTTCCAGTGCCTTTTGACTCAGCAAATTTTTGTATCAAACTTTCAACTGTTGTATTAGCCATGTTATTTATAAATTCTTCATGAACCTATTAAAACAGAATATTTTTTCTTTTTCCACAAACATTTTTACTGTATTTCTATAGGCAATTAAAATTCATTGCATACACAAACAAAAATATGTTTATCCAAGAGCATTTAAGAACTTTCATTTACCTACCATGCTATTACCTAACTCACATGCTAACAGATCTATGGGGACCAATCACTGCTTACCTTTACCCTTTAAGATATGGACTCCCAGACGGGCATGGTGGCGCACTCTTGTAATCCCAGTACGTGGGAGGCTGAGACAAGAGGATGGGGGTTCGCAGCCAGCCACAGCTACTTAGTGAGGCCCTCCACAACTTAGTAAAACCCTGTTTCCAAATAAAGAATAAAAAATAGAGCTGGGGGTGTAGCTCAGAGGTAGAATGCCTCTGGGTTCAACCCTCAATACCGAAAAAAAAAAAAAAAAATATATATATATATATATATATATATATGGACTCCCAGCCCAGCCTAGAAGTCAAGGCAGTTTTCTGTTTCCAACTTTTGAGTGTTTTAGAGAGAAAATGTATGATAATTAAGACTTATAAAGACAAAATCACCTGGATTTTTAATAGTAAAGAATAATAAGCAGGAGCCGGGCGTGGTGGCGCATGCTTGTAATCTCAGCATTTAGGAGGCTGAGACCGGAGGATCTGGGTTCACAACCAGCCTCAGCTACCTAGTGAGGCACTCCGCAACTTAGTGAGACCCTGTTTCCAAATAAAGAATAAAAAATAGGGCTGGGGGTATAGCTTGGAGGTAGAATGCCAGTTAGTTCAATCTCTAGTACTGCACACACACACAAAAAAGAGAGTAACAAGCAGGGTGTGGCAATATACACCTGTAATTCTAGTACTTGGAAAGCTGAGATAGGAGGATCACTGGTCTGAGGACAGCCTCAGCAAGTAGTGAGACTCTCATCAACCTAGCAAGACCTTGTTTCAAAGTAAAAATAAAATAGGGCTGGGAGTGTAGCTCAGCGGTAGAATGCTGATGGATTCAATCCTCAATACCACAAATAAAGAAAAACAAACTTAATCTTTCTGAACTGTTATTTCAGCATACCCCCAAATTGTTATCACTATACTTGTATTATGTTTCTGGAACATTTCTAAGTTCAAGTACTCTAACTTACTAAAGTTGTTCTAAATTTAAAAATAGTAAAACTTGAAAAAAGAAATATTTAAGAACTGCTAACTTCAGAATTTTAATGTAAAGAGGATAGAGTATACTTGATTTTAATAAATAATTTGAATTATAATGGTGTCCAAACAATAAAAAATGCACATGAAAACATACTACTTATCTGAAATAATTCAGTATCATAAGCTTTAGACAGTATGATAAAAGATTTATAAAGAGCCACAAAAGAACATAAAATCTTCATGAATCAGTTCAACATGAAAGTAGAAGTACTTACCTGGCCTATTTGCAAATGAATTTCCTTTATAGCATTTGACAACGATCCTATAATTTCTTTTATGTGAATAAGATGAGTTTCTTCGATATCTTGAAATTTCTGGGTAACAAATATAAAAAGATATATATACACATATGGTGTGTGTGTGTGTGTATATGTGTGTGTGTGTGTGTGTGTGTGTGTGTGCACGCGCGTTTGTGTGTGTAGATACATACACATATACATTCTGGAATTATGAGAGATTTTAGAAGTCATCTCAATTTTGATAACCAAATTAAGCAAGTTATCATTATTATATAATATTTAACAATGCCTAAAACCCAGCATGGTAGCACACATTTGTAATTCCAGTACTTGGGAGGCTGAGACAGGAGGATCACAGGTTCATGGTCAACCTCAGCTACTTAGTGAGGCCCTCCACAACTTAATGAGACCCTATTCCAAAATAAAGAATAAAAAATAGGGCTGGAGGTATAGTTCAGAGGTAGAATGCCCCTGGGTTCAATCTCCAGTACCACACACACACACACACAAAAAAAGGAAATTTGTTTCACTTTTATTACTTCAGCGTTTTCTAAGTTTCCTTGACCTCAGAACCTTTTTGTTTTTCTTCTTCCGTAAACATTAATATCTCACAGAACAATAATGTTCCTCACAACAGGATTTGGGAAATGCTGAGCTACCCATTTTCAAACAAAATACATTCATTATTTCTACTGCACAAACCTGATTACCCTTTTTTGCCAAATTAAATCAATTCTAGGGAACGGATCTAAATGCCTTGTTATTCTTCTCTGGCTAGTTTATCAAATTAAATTTCCTCACTTCATATTTAATGTCAAAATTTCTCTAGCACTAATTTACAAGAACAGAAATCACTAAGCCAAATGATATCTACATTTGTATAAATGGAATGAACAAAGAAAAATCAATAATGACAAAATTGCATTATTGGCAGTAATTTAACAATAGTCAAAATTTTTAAATCAATTTTAATCATGAGGCATGGCAGAGTTAAACCAGAATGCTTGCCATTGATTAATTTTGACAAAGCCAATGAGAATATTAATATTTCAAGAATCTGAATTACTCTCAAGAATTGAAGAACATTCAGTAGGAAGATGATTATTAGAAACAGTTCTCAGCTTAAATTTCAGCAATTTAATGAACAATACATTTTCTCATAGACCTGAAAAATTAAATATAGTAAAGCTGGGCCATACAGCCATTAATTTCATGTAGATGACCCCTAACTCTAAGGAAATGGTGTCTTCATTCACTTTTTTAAACAACTACACCAAATAAGGTAGATTCTTAATAATTTAGAAGTATCTTAAAGCATGAATCTACATAGAAACTCAAAGCACAATTCAGATGCAATCTTAAACTATGAGGAACAGGCGACATTGCTAACTATCACAATTCAAAACTAGTGAAAACTAATTCAAAATTAGTGACTACTAAACTCACAGCAATTCAACAATGGGAAATGAGTCTGAAGTGTTAAGTATAAATGAACTTCCTTGAACTAATAAGGCTTTACACCTTGTAATTTCGAATTCATTGTGTTCGCAAATACTTTTTTTTTTGGTACTGGGTATTGAACCAAGGAGTATGCTACCTCCAAACTACACCCTCAGCCACATTTTTTAATTCTTTATTTTGAAACAGATTCTCACTATGTTGCAGAGGGCCTAAGTAGCTGAGGTTGGCCATGAACTCCTGTATCAGCCTCCCAAGTACTCTGATTACAAGTGTGCACCACCATGCCCAGTTCCCCCAGGCCTATTTCTTTTTTTTTTTTTTTGCGGTACTGGGGATTGAACTCAGGGGCATTCTACCTCCAAGCGATACCCCCAGCCCTATTTTTTATTCTTTATTTTGAAACCGAGTCTCACTAAGTTGCAGAGTGCCTCACTAGGTAGCTGAGGCTGGCCGCGAACCCGGATCCTCCCGTCTCAGCCTCCCGAATGCTGGGATTACAAGCGTGCGCCACCACGCCCGGCTTCTCCTATTTCATTTTTATTTTGAAATAGGGTCTCACTAGGTTGATGAGAGTCTCACTACTTGCTGAGGCTGTCCCTGAACTAGTGATCCTCCTGTCTCAGTCTCCCAAGTACTGGGATTACAGGCATGGACCACCATGCCCAGCCTATTTGTTAATTTTAAAAGTGCAATAGTTTCAGTCACTAAAGATGTATAAAAGCACTCTAATCCTAAAACTATTTAATTTGAAGGTGTTGCTTAGAAAATCCCAAAAGTTTCCACAAGGAATCCATTTTACTGCTTGAAAGTAAACTTCCATTATCTGTTTCAAATTGTTTCAAGTGTCCTATTAATAGTGGTAAAAGCAGAAGTATAAAGATGTTACAATTTCCATCATTCTTTTTCTTTGCCCAAATGAAAAAAATAAGTTACATCACAAATACTCTTAAGTAAATTTTAACCTCTCTCATCCCAGGAACTCAGTATCATTTCTCTCTAGTAAATACAGTCCTGACACCCAAATTTGATTCTAACTCCACTATCAGGTTCCTTCCCACTGTGAATTAGGTCAGCCTGCCTGGCCAAAAGTCAAAAAAGTGGAGAAATAAAAGGATTCTTTTGACAGTTGTGTGTGTATGTATCAGAAAAAAAGAGACACAAAAGAAAAAATACAAGAGGGTGCAAACACACACACATTAGTAAGGTACAGATAGCTTAGTCTTTAAAAGTAGCATGGTCACACATCTGTTCAGATAAATTAATGTTCTCATCTTGCAAACAGCAGGATAAACAATTACAATGCCATTCTGAAGAAAATGCAACGGGGAAGCAGAAAAGAATAAGGAGATGGAAAGATGAGTCTAAAAATTATTTTTTTAAAGTAACATCAATAAAACAAACAAAAATTCTGACTCTAGTAAGTTCTAATTTCTATTTCTTCTAATTTAAATTGATCGAGAGGCAGACACTTTCATTGGTAGAAATTCAAACTTAACAATTGATAATAATTGCCTTATAAAAAAGTGTTCCCAATGATTTAAAAGACAAAACAGCACTTGTTAGAGTCTATAATGACCTCATTTGCTACAGGAAATTAGAAATTTTTTATCTTACTAGACTTGATTTAACACAACTATACTCTTTTTCTTGAAACATTATCTTTTCGTAGCTGCCATGACATTTCCCAGTTTTTTCTTCTGAGGCCTCTCCTACTTGGATTTCAGCATCTCTTTCTCTAAGAAACTTTCAGTAAGTTTCACAGAGCTTGAGCCTGTGGCCCCTTCTTACCCACATGCTGACCAAAGGTGTGATCATCCTGGCTTTGTGTACTAACAACACTATTTTAGAGAGGCTCATAAACCTTTATTCAAAATCTTTGGGACCATGTGTATTTTGGAATTCAAATGTTTGGGATTTTTAAAAATATAAACGCATGAAATTAAAAAACATTTTATACTACTACTAGTAGTATATACTGCAGTAGCATATGTTTATCAAATACATTAGTATTTCTAATGGTAAATATATGTATATTCAGTCTAAGATAAATGAAATCTATAAACACCCTGACACTGGTGTAGGCCAAGTTTTGCTGCCAAATGAGCAACAGAAAAAAACTTGATTTTCAGAGGTCTTTGGGTTCAGAATTGTGGCTAAAAGACTGGATATTATATCTAGCTCAGATTACTTGGCCTCTCCAAAACTGCCCATTTGATATCTCCACTTAGGTATCTCATAATTAACATCAAAACTTGACATCTGAATCCCTCTCCACTTATCAAACAGTTCTTCATTTAGTCTTTCTCATTCCTCTTTATCCACACAGACTTACAAGACAAAATGTGAAAGTTATCTTATCTTCCTCAGAATTCTTCCACCTACCCTAACCCTGCCATTTCTTTCTTTCTTTTATATTTATTTATTTATTTATTTATTTATTTATTTATTTATTTATTTATTTATTTTGCAGTACTGGGGATTGAACCCAGAGGCATTCTATATCTCCAAGCTACACCCCCAATCCTATTTTTTTATTCTTTATTTTGAAACAGGGTCTCACTAAGTTGCAGAGAGCCTCACCAAGTAGCTGAGGCTGACCACAAACCAGGATCCTCTTGTCTCAGCCTCCCAAGTACTGGGATTACAAGCATGCGCCACCACGCCCGGCTCAGCCCTGCCATTTCTAATGTATCCTCTTCCCTTCTCCAACTACCACACTGGCCCTCACCCTTCTCAGCTATTACAATGCCTTCTGAACTGGACTCTCTAATTCTCCTCTGGTTTTACTATAATCCATTCTACATGAAATTGCCAAAATTGTCTATTAAAATACAGATCAGATCATGTGACATTCTCTCCTAAAACTCTTAGGTGGCTTCCAGCCATTCTTAGAAGAAAACCTAAATCCTTACTAAAACCTTGTCCTTGACTTCTCTCTCAAACTCATTTCTCTCCATCATCATGTCTCAGTTTTAGCATGTATTATTTCTCTTACATCTCTGGGCCTTTTCATATCCATAACCCCAAAGCCTGGAATACTCTCTCCTACTCTCTTTCTTCAAGATTCAGTTTCAAATGTCATTTCTCCAAAAGGGCCTTTCCTGACTCCTGAACTCAAATTGTCATTCCTATTATTCTAGCTCATGGAAGCCTAGTCTTTTCCTTTGTAATATTTATCCATAGGTTATATTTAAGCATGTATTTAATGTCTCCCTCTGTCTTCTATACTACAAACGTCACCTAGAGCAAAGAGTTATTACACACAGCATCTAGCACAGGGCCTAGAACATGGTAGGTACAGATGGATGCCTACACACACACATACAAGTATGAAAGCCTTTTGGTTTCTGAGATGTGAGCCATTCATATCTAGTGAGAAAGAAAAAACTATAGTCCAAATTATCAGATTTATAAAGTCCTACCATGAGCTGTGAACTATTTTAAGTTCTGAGGATATAGCAGTAAACAAAATAAGTAAATGCTTGCTCTTATAAAACTTACATTTTAGTGGATAAGGCAGATAACAACAACCAGATAGTTAGACTCGGTGGTACATGCCTGTAATCTTAGCAACTCAGGAAGCTGAGACAGGAGGATTGCCAAGTTTGAGGACAGATTCAGCAACTTAGTAAGACCCTGTCTCAAAATAAAAGGTAAACAGCGTTGGGATGTAGCTCATTGGCAGAGCACCCCTGGAGTCAATCCCCAATACCACCCCCCCCACACACACACACACAAATGGAGAAGCCAGGGTGCTTCACTACGTTTCTCAACCATCAACATGACTAAAAGCATTCCGAAAATTAGTTCCAACCACTAGCATCAACACCAGAGCTGCAGTTCACCATGATAAACATGCTGCATGAAAAAGAAATAAACCCCTGATACTGTAAGCCACTGAGATGTGTGGGGTCCTCTATCACCTCAGCATAGCTAATCTGTCCTGACTGATAGAGGAAATGAAATTCATGGTATCTTAGATGAAGATAGGTGCTAATGAAGAAAATAAAACAAGAAAGCTGGGAAAGAAATGTTCGTTAGGATTTGTAAAAGGCACTCATCTTAAACTAGGCCTTTAACCATGGCTCTAAGAACACCAAAATTAGCCAGGCATTGTAGCACACACCTGTAATCTCAGTACGTGGGAGCTGAGACAGGAAGAAGACAGGAAGACTGCAGTTTCAAGACCAGCCTCAGTAACTTAGTGAGACTCTAGGCAACCTAGCAACACCCTGCTTCAAAATAAAAAGAGCTGAGTGTAAAGCTTGGAGGTAGAATGTCCCTGGGTTCAATCCCCAATACCACAAATTTTAAAAATTTGATATGTTACCCAATCTTATGAAAGACACATTTTATTGCTTTATTGTCTATTTTCCCCCAATGAAATGAAAGTTTTATGAGAACAGATTTTTTTTTCATTGTTTATGGCTATACCTTCAGTAATGATTTACTTAAGCAGAATTAAATCTTAAAATGCACACACAAGGCTAACCATCATCATTGTCTTCATTATCTACAAATGCACTCATTTTTGCCAATTATCTTTATCTTATTTATGTATATATTTATTTATTTTTGTGGTACTGGGGATTGAACCCAGGGGCATTCTATCTCCAAGCTACACCTCCAGCACTTTATTTATTTTATTTGTTTGGAAACAGTCTTTCTGTATTTCTGAATCTGTCTTCTAAGGTGCAATCCTCCTGTCTCAGTCTCCCAAGTAATAGAATTACAGGTATAAACCACCATGCCTTGCTTCGTGTGTGTGTGTGTGTGTGTGTGTGTGTGTGTGTGTGTGTGTTACTGGGAACTGAACCCAGGGGTGTTCTACCTCTGAGCTACACCCCTGCCCTACTTTATTTTTTAGTTTGAAACAAGGTCTCACTAAGTTGCATAAGACCTCATTAAATTGCTGAATCTGGCCACGGACCTGAGATCCTCCTATTTCAGCCTCCCAAGTACTGAAATTACAGGCATGTGCCACTATGCCAGGCTCCCCAGTTAGCTTTAATCAGCCTCATGAAAATTCTTTATGACATTATCAATATCGCACACCTTTGTTCTCAACCTCTCAAACACAATGTAAACTTTTAAAATAGCATTATTTGAATACTAAGACTGTGCATTTTAAAATTTCTAATACTAAAAAAATTTTAATACGAGAAATTCTATTGATTGGTATACACACATATAGGTATCCTGTTTTCAACTTAAAGCCTTCAAAATACCAACCTGAGCTGTTTCTGTCATTTTCTGTTCAAAATCAGCTTTTGCTAATGCATATTTTTCCACATAGAGTTTATAGGTATCTGTTGCTTTCTTAGATTTAACAGCTGCCTGTAACAAAACAAAAACATCTTTAACTGCATATTGACCTTTTTACTTTCCTAATACAAGTTAATATGAAATAACAAATGAAAATGCATTTTAAGAATTCAGTATGACACATAACTTTAATGCCTGTGGTCAAACCTGTTTTTGCTGTGGGCAGATAACTCAGAAATTAAACACTGACTCTCCTGTCTGATGAAATGTACTTTGAAAAATTAAAATACTCTCATTTTATAACCCAGAATAAAATGTGACAATCAGAAAATGCTTGACAATCCTTTCTACACCAGTGAGTCCTCCCTCCTCCCCAACAACATACACAGTTTATTTAATGTCTTATTGAAGTCTTTAAGTCTAGCTCAAAAGTGAAGATGATCGGTTTCTTCGATGTGTCTGTTTCCATTATGTTTCAGCAACTCTATGAATTTGTTTTCAATCTTTGCTTATGTTTTCAAGATTTCTATCTTTGGAAAAACTTTATTGCCATATTACAGTTCTAGTTTTTATCAAAGTTACTTATTCAACAGAAAATTAAGAGCACACTAAGTATTAAGAAGTGACGAACATGACTGTTAAGTTATGTAACAGGGTATCTATTCCTCTAGGACTCCATATAAGGACAACCTACATACAAAGAGCTAAAAAGTAACAAAGCCACAGAGGTCAAGATAAATTCTGAAGAAGACAGACATTTACTATTCTTGCCTGGCATGGTAGCACACGCCATAATCCCAGTACTTGGGAGGCTAAGAGAAGAGGATCCGAAGTCTGAGGCCACTGCTTGAGAAAGTGACTAGAAAACCTGTAACAATTTTCTACTGTTCTCCTATAGGCTCCTGCCCCCCCCCCCAACACACACACATATAGTCTGGCCATCTGACACTATTTTATACCACTGTTAACTGTATTTCCTCTAACATCCTGGCCCTGTTCAAATATAGCAATTAGATGAAATGGCTATTTAAAGTTTACCTTGTATCCTCCCAGAAAACCAAGATTACCATGTTTGCTAGAATTTATTAAAGAAAAAAAATGATTAGCCAGGCATGGTAGTGCATGTCTGTAATCCCAGTACCTGGGAAGCTGAGACAGGAGGCTTAAGAACAGCCTCAGTAACTTAATGAAACCCTGTTCCAAAAAAAAAAAAAGGGGTGCGGGTGTAGCTTGGAGATAAGAGCACCCCTGTTTAATTCCCAGTACCAAAAGGAAAAAGAAAAAAAATTCTATAGGCTTCCTCTTAAATTTTTCTTATGCAAAAAGACTTTAATTTCTTCTTCCAACTACCTAATTTTCAGTTTGTACAAAGGCAATCAACAACCTACAGTCCATGAAATGATTTTTCATTTTTAATTGACACTTGCATGGCGAAATGAAGTAGTCTCACTGATATCCCCTTCTTTGCTTATTCCTCAACCTAACACATACTGGTGTTCTCTGCTGCCTATTAAATTACTGCTTAATAGCAGGGCGTGGCGGCGCACGCTTGTAATCCCAGAATTTGGGAGGCTGAGACCGGAGGACCCGGGTTCGCGGTCAGCCTCAGCTACTAGTGAGGCACTCCGCAACTTAGTGAGACTAGGTTTCAAAATAAAGAATAAAAAATAGGGCTGGGGATGTAGCTAGAAGGTAGAATGCCCCTGAGTTCCATCCCCAGTACCGCAAATATATATATATATATATACATATATAAAATAAATAAAATAAAGAATAAAAAATAGGGCTGGGGGTATAGCTAGGAGGTAGAATGCCCCTGAGTTCAATCCCCAATACCACAAAAAAAATAAAAATAAAAAAGTATTGCTTAATAATTTATGTGCAACCTATTGATAAAGATATGACAGGTGATCACTCCTAGAGATATGTGCAATTTGAAAGGAGAGCCATAAAAATGGAAATTAAAAAAATAACTATGACTATGCTGAAACTTTGTATGTATGTGAGAGGGACTAGGAGCTGAACCCAGGGATAGGGCATTCTATCTCTGAGCTACACCCCCAGCCTTTTTTATTTTGAAACAAAATTAAAAAGTCTCACTGATTTGTTAAGGCTGGCCTCAAACCTCAGATCCTGTTTCAGCCTTCCAAGTACTGGGATTACAGGCTAACAGCTTTCCTTTGTTTTCTTCTTACAGATTCTACACAAAATAAGATATCTGCCCTTTTCAACTTATCATTCAAATCCCTCTCTAACCTCTTGTTCTGCACTATTTAATATCTTGGTTCTCCAAGAAAAAGGAAGCTTCTTGAAGACAGAAGGGAATAACATGGATTTAGCTTTTAATGACATTCACAGA
This sequence comes from Graphiurus murinus, assembly GCA_004027655.1. Lineage (NCBI taxonomy): Eukaryota > Metazoa > Chordata > Mammalia > Rodentia > Gliridae > Graphiurus > Graphiurus murinus. The sequence goes on along the minus strand of PVLC010018990.1, from coordinate 10,564 downwards.
ATCTAGCATGGTAATAGGTTAGAAACTAAAATATTTACTTACTATTGAATGCAAATTATCACTTTATAATCCAATAGTAAATCAGAAAAATATGTGAATAAATCATTTTAAAAGTCAAGATAGCCGAGCATCTTGGGAGGCTGAGACTGGAGGATCCAGATTCGCGGCCAGCCTCAACTACTTAGTGAGGCTCTCCACAACTTAGTGAGACCCTGTTTCAAAATAAAGAATTAAAAATAGGACTGGGGGTATAGATTGGAGGTAGAATGCCCCTGGGTTCAATCCCCAGTAATGCAAAAAAAAAAAAAAAGTCAAGAATTTATTCTAGAGTTTTATAAATAAAACAAACTCGAATTAAGTTAACTTTGTGTGTGGTACTAGGAATTGAACCCAAGAGGATCCTACCTCCAAGCTACACCCTCAGCCCTATTTTATTTTTATTTTTGAAACAGAGTCTTGCTAGGTTGATGAGAGTATCATTACTTGCTGAAGCTGTCCTCGAACCTGTGATCCTCCTATCTCAGCCTCCCAAGTATTGGGATTACAGGAGTGCACCACCATGGCCAGCTCATTTTTATTATATTAATAAACTGGACATTGTTTTTCTTTATTTTTTTGTGGTACTGGGAATTGAACTCAGGGGTATTCTACCTCCGAGCTACATACCCAGTCCTATTTTTAATTCTTTATTTTGAAACAGGGTCTCACTAAATTATGGAGGACCTCACTAAGGAGCTGAGGCTGGCCACAAACCTGGATCCTCCTGTCTCAGCCTCCCAACTACTGGGATTACAAGCATGCGCCACCACATCCCGCTGAACTGTATCTTTAAAAACACTCTTTTTCTATAATGGTTATTTTCCAAGTAAACATGTATCATTCTGTTATAGACAATACAATGATGGTTTCTCACTGACAAGGAATTTATAATCTAACAGAAATAAAGGATGACTGCCTAGGAAAACATTACTCCTTATAGAAGACCTGTATTTCTTGAATATAAACAAAGTAATTATTTCACATTACTCATCACATCATAAGAATTTAAGAGATGAGAGGAAGCTCCTAAAGTATCATTACCTCTTCCTATATTCAAATAGTCTCTAGAATTCTAAATAGTTTTGCTACTCAAAAGGGGTAAAAATATTAACTTAAAATTTCTGCACCAGCAAACTTTTATAACTTTCTTTTTTCTTCCTACAATATTGCCAGCATAAATCTTGGTCTAGACATTCAACTCAGTATACAAACTTATTCATTACTTCTGACCATAATAATCTTTATCTCAAAGGTTAAGACCTGGATCTAACTCAAAATTATAAATAGATAAGACTTTTGGAGCACACCCTCTGATACCAGGAAATTATAAAATTTCATTTTTCGTATTTGGAAGCATAAAGAAAAAAATACTACTTTTTTAACTTCTAACATTTTTTACATTAGCTCTCACTGTTGAAAGGTTAACTCCAATATGCCAGAACTTTAAGGACTTTACATACCAATTTTAAGAAGCATCTGGAAAACTAACCAAGAAAGTACTTACTAGTAAAAAAATAATGTTAACAAAGTAACTTGTTGACTTACAAGAAGTTTTAAGAATGAGAAAATCAAATGTAAAGAAAACTAAGCATATCAAGTGAAAAGATGCAGAGGCAATTTTAGAATGCAATTATATTGGGAACATCTATATTTTTGAAAGTGAGAAACATCTCTCAGAAGAAACAGCTACAGAGTAATAATACTAAATTATAGTCAAAACAACTTTTTTTTGTGGTACTGGGGATGGAACCCAGGGGCATTCTACCTTCAAGCTATACCCCAGCCCTATTTTTTATTCTTTATTTTGAAACAGGGTCTCACTAAGTTCCAGAGGGCTGTGAACCTGCAATCCTCCTGTCTCAGCCTCCCAAGTACTGGGATTATAAGCGTGCGCCACCACACCTGGCTAAAATAACTTTCTAAATAGCACATATTTGCCAGGTGTGGTGGCACATACTTGTAATCCTTGTACTTGGGAGGTTGAGACAGGACGATCGCAGGTTCACATCCCTCTGGAACTTAGTGAGACCCTGTTTCAAAATAAGAAATAAAATCAGGCTGGGGGTATAACTCAAAGGTAGAATGCCTCTGAGTTCAATCCCCAGTACCAAATAAATAACTAAATAAAATAAATAAATAGTACATATTCTTAGAAATACTATAAATTCTTACAGCAGAACTACAGAAACTGTATGCCCTGGTTGTAAGAAACTCAGCTTATTCTGTAAAGTCATTATTAGAAGGGAGATTCAAGTATGTGAGTTGGCTTTTACTTTTGTTTTTGCAGCACTGAGGATTAAACCCTGGACCCTGCACACACCAGGTAAGTGCTCTACCACTGAACCTCATCCCCAACCCTGGAGCATTTGTTCTTACATGAGGAAGTCAAGCTTATTATAAATAGAAGATTGGCTCTAATAAGTTAGCTATTAGTAATAAAACCCTACATTTTATTCATTTTCTTAGCTTTATAACTTTACTGGTATACTACCAGAAATGTTTAAATGTCTACAATTTTTATACTAAAATTCTATGAAACAGACATATGAAATTAAGTATTTGGTCACAGTCCACAAATATGAGTGACTATTAAATGGTTTTCTATAAAAATAAGAGTTTGTGAATGACAATAAAAGCATACCATGTCATAATAGCCATAGTATTTATGTTTTCAAAATTCATCAAAGAAAGAATAGTTAAAAGATCTGAGTCTTTAAAGCTACATTCATGTTAATAAAAGGTCTTACTATAAGCCAAAATAAATTACTCAGATCCATATTGGAATGTATGATAATCACAATGCAAATCAATACACCTATTATCACAAGCAAAGATACTACTTCTGGGCAGAGCAATTAGAAAAAGTACATGTTCTTCTGATATGTCCACCACCAAAGGCATTAGAGATGCACAGAGAGGATTCTAGTCATCAACTCAAACCCGTGGATACAAGATACGCTTGCAGTTCTACTCAATCCATAAAGAGAAAAATCTTTTAATTTCATCTAAATTATTACCTTTTTATACTTGTTCTGGCTTATATCAAGACTTGGAATCATTTCTTTAAATATAATCTCTCTTTACCACATAATTTTCAAACAGTCATTACACTGTAGGTAATGTGTTAAGTCCACTGAATTTCACAAAAGATAATAGACAAAAGGGTATTTAACTCAGCAGTACTTTAACCCTCTGGAAAATTTCAAATAACTTAGATAGTAGACATCTGCATTAATAATATAAAAACCAAACCAATTCACTGTTTCTTTGACATATAAGTAAATTGCTCATATAACTGATGTTTCTAAGTAATTATTTTACTTGCAAATACAGTCAGCTTCATACTATATTTACTGCTATCCTTTTTTAATTTTTTGGAAAAATTAAATATCACATAAAGAGGACTCCAAGTTCTTCCCAGGCCCATTCCCTTCTCTTCCTCCTCAGTGGGAATTTCTATCACATGTTTATTGTTTATTGTTTCCAATACATATTTACTTATACCTAAGTACTTTTTTTTTTAACAGAGAATTAAAGGTTATATAAAAGGCACCAAATTCTACATATTCTGCTGAAACTTTATTTTTCTAATTCAACATTATGCTTTTAGATTTACCCAGGTTAATACCTGCCATTTTTAGCTAATTCTTTATTTTACTTTTATAACAAAAACTTTAGAATACACAAAAGAAGTGTCATATACTTTAAGAACTCATCACCTAGCCTCAAGATTCCATTTTGCTACAATATTTTTAATCCCAAATCTATAATTTACCTCATTTAATTCATTTATTTGAACTGCTATATATATATATATATGTGTGTGTGTGTGTATATATATATATGCCAAATATTATTTGTCATGATAAATTTCTCCAGTTTGGTTATTATTAGAGGAGTCTAATCTACTTATATTATGATTACTGATATGTTTGAATTCATTTTTTCACTTTACTGAGTTTTCTATTTACTATTCTTTTTCTTTTAATTTTTCCTTCCTCCTTCCCCTCTTCCTCCTCTCCTCTTCTCTCTCTCTGTCTCTCTCTCTCCCTCCTCCCCACCCCCTTCTGCTTCCCAGCTGCCAAAAGCTGAGCAGTTTTCCTTCACCATGCCATACCACCATGATGCGTCTGCCATAGAACTGTCTACCATGGACTAACTTCTGAAACCAAGAGACAAATAAGTCTCTCCTCCTCTAAATTGTTCTTGTCAGATACTTTGGTCACCAGGACAAAAAACACACACCACTTATTAAAAGTGCTCTGCTATTATCTCCAGATTCTCATCCACACACTTGACCTTCCCAGAGGGTGTTAACAAAAGGTTTTCAGGTAATAATCAGAACTATTCCTTCCTCAAATGATCCTTAAATGAAATATCAAATCATGGCTGTTGTCCAATCATACAACCAACTTTGCACAGGCAATGACACTACATCATAAATGCTACTACCAACAATGATTACGATAGTATCAAATGAAGATGCATTTTTTTTGGTACTGAGGATTGAACCCAGGGGCATTTCTACCTCCAAGCTACATCCCCAGTCCTATTTTATTTTTTGTTTTGAAACAAGGTCTCGATAAGTTGCTAACAATCTTGCTAAATTGATGAGGCTGACCTTAAACCTGTGATCCTCTTGTCTCAGCCTCGCAAATACTGGGATTACAGGCATGTGCCCCTCACCTGGTTCCTACTACCTTTTAGTATTCTCTTTCTCTGATGCTTAGGTCTGAATTTATCTTTATTTAACCTGCTAAATTTCTACAATATGCTTTCACTCTCAGGACTCTTGAATTTCTTCAATTCTGAAAAATTCTTAGCTATTAACTCTCCAAATATTACTTGCTTGAAATCATTTTTTTTTTCTTTCTGAAATTTATATTAGACAAATGCTCGTCACTTTATTTTGCAGTACTATGTTCTGGTGAGGTCTCACGGGATGATCATCACTAACCCAGAAATACAAAACTTGACACCCCAAGTGCAAAATTCCACACAATGAGACTTTGTTTTGTGCACAAAATTATTTAAAATGTTGTGTAAGCTGAGCGTGGTGGTGCACACTTGTAATCCCAGTACTTGGAAGGCTGAGACCCAAGGATCCAGGTTCATGGCCAGCCTCAGCTACCTACTGAGGCACTCTGCAACTTAGTGAGATCCTGTTTCAAAATAAAGAATAAAAAATAGGGCTGGGGGTGTAGCTTGGAGGTAGAATGTCCCTGGGTTCAATCTCCAGTACCACAAAAAAATAAAATGTTGTGTAAAACTACTTCAGGCTAATATGTATATGAAACGTAAATTAATTTTGTGCTTAGACTTGGTTTTAACGGTAGGCAGTAGTATAAGACCCTTCATCATCTTTTCTCTACTTATAGCTTCAAGCAGTGAGCCAAGCCCTTTGTGCTTCATCTCAGGAAGGGAACATTTGGTTCTCTTTACCACACTAGTCAAATATCGCTGCCTACCTTAAAACTTTGAGTCCAACAAGCTTATATAAGCAATCTACACGCCACTTTGGATTTCAGGTCCATAGAAATAATATTCTTCATTTGTATCCTATTAGTTTGTTTTGTTTTCTCTTTTTATATTTTATTTATAGTCAAACTTACTGTGCTTGATCTGTTCCCCTCTCAATTTTTATTTATTGTGAAAACATTAAAGAAAATACATTACTCAGAATTCCATCAGCTGTTTTGTTTTTCCCTTCTAGTTTTTGTCCATGAATATAAACTTGTATAATCGTAATTGTACTGTAGGTTTAGTGGTTTCCTTTATTAGATATTTCAAATATCTAGCTTTCAAAATTATCACTCACTATTGCTTACTCCTAACAATGAGATAGACTACATCAAATAAGTGAATGGTGAAGCTGTTTTAAAAAGAAAAAAACCTACTTTAAAACATGAATGGCGCACCGGGCGTGGTGGCACACGCTTGTAATCCCAGCATTCGGGAGGCTGAGACCAGAGGATCCAGGCTCGAGGCCAGCCTCAGCTACCTAGTGAGGCACTCCGCAACTTAGTGAGACCCGGTTTCAAAATAAAGAATAAAAAATAGGGCTGGGGGTATAGCTCAGAGGTAGAATGTCCCCGAGTTTAATCCCCAGTACCACAAAAAAAATAAAAGAAAAAAAGTTCCTGTGGATGTTTTATGTAGTGTTTTAGCACTTGTATTGAGTTAAAAATTCACTCTTAAAAATAGAAACTCCCACCGGACGTGGTGGCGCACGCTTGTAATCCCAGCATTCGGGAGGCTGAGACCAGAGGATCTGGGTTCGCGGCCAGCCTCAGCTACCTAGTGAGGCACTCCGCAACTTAGTGAGACCTGGTTTCAAAATAAAGAATAAAAAATAGGGCTGGGGGTGTAGCTCGGAGGTAGAACGCCCGAGTTCAATCCCTAGTACGGCAAAAAAAAAAAAAAATAGAAACTCCCATGAAATAAGTAAACAAATGAGGTCATTTTTGAGTGCCTGAAGATTAGATGCAGTCTTGTATGTAGAAGTACTTTGAAACCACAGGTGGTATTTTTATTAAAATTACCTTTTCTATTTCTCTTTGTGTAGCTCCTTCCTTTTTCAGACGTTCCTGTTCTACACACTTGGCATTGTAATTTTCCTTCGATTTCTGGAGGGCCTGAGTTATGCTCTGAATGGTTTGGACAGCTTCCAGAGTTCCTGCAACTTCTTCTTTAGTCTGTTTGGTACAAAATGATTCATCAAAATGATTGTCCTGTAAAGCACTTACTATCTGAGTAATCAATCAATCCTTTAACATTAAAAAAGAGATACCTTTTTATGAGATTTTAATTGTTCTTCTCCATACTTCTGAACTTCCTTTATTAATTCCTGTAATTTTCTAACAAGATCCAAGTGACAATTTGCCAATTTCTCTGTAGATGTTTTGAACACATCCCACACTGGTGCAAATGTTCTAAGGGAAAGGAAGAGCATAGGAATAATTTATTAAAAGAAAAAGGGCGTGGTGGCGCACACTTGTAATCCCAGCATTTGGGAGGCTGAGACCGGAGGATCCAGGTTCACGGCCAGCCTCAGCTAACTAGTGAGGCACTCCACAACTTAGTGAGACTTGGTTTCAAAAATAAAGAATTAAAAAAAAAAAATAGGGCTGGGGGTATAGCTCGGAGGTAGAATGCCTCTGAGTTCAATCCCCAGTACTGGAAAAAAAAAAAAAAAAAAAAAAAGAAAAAGCCAAGCGCAGTGGTACATACCTGTAATCCAACGACCCAGGAAGAGGGTCATAAGCTCCAGGCCAGCCTCAGCAACTTAGAGAGAATCTGTTTCAAAATTAAAAAAAAATAGCTGGGCATGGTGGCGCACACTTGTAATCCCAGCATTTGGGAGGCTGAGACCAGAGGATCCGGGTTCGCAGCCAGCCTCAGCTACCTAGTGAGGCACTCTGCAACTTAGTGAGACCTGGTTTCAAAATAAAGATTAAAAAATAGGGCTGGGGGTACAGCTCAAAGGTAGAAAGCCCCTGAGTTCAATCCTCAGTACCGCAAAAAAAATAATAATAATAATAATAATAATAAAATAAAAAAAGTTTTAGCCGGGTGTGGTGGCACACTCTTGTAATCCCAGTACTTGGGAGGCTGAGACAGGAGGATCCACATTCACGGCCAGCCTCAGCTACTAGTGAGCCCCTCCACAACTTAGTGAGACCCTGTTTCAAAATAAAGAATAAAAAATAGGGCTGGGGCTCTAGCTCGGAGGTAGAATAAGCCTGGGTTCAATCACGAGGGCCACAAAAAAAAAAGTTTTTAAGAAGGGGGCTAGGGATGTAGTTTGGAGGTAGAATATCCTTGGGTTCAATCCCAAGTACCAAAAAAAAAAAGAAAAAGTTTAAGGTTCTAAGATGGAAACAATGCCATATTCAGCAATTTTATTTAGGCAAAAGATGGAATTAAAATAAATAATGAATGAAATGATTGACAGATAAGTCTTAATTTTCCAATCCTTAGATAAGTATTTAAAGTATTTGGGGAGCCAGGCGTGATGGCACATGCTTGTAATCCCAGCATTAGGGAGGCTGAGACCGGATGATCTGGGTTCTCGGCCTGCCTCAGCTACCTAGTGAGGCACTCCGCAACTTAGTGAGACTCTGTTTCAAAATAAAGAATAAAAAATAGGACTGGGGGTATAGATTGAAGTTCAATCCCCAGTACTGAAAAAATAAATAAAATAAAGTATTTGGGGGCCAGCTGGGTCTGATGGAGCTTGCCTAATCTCAGTACTTGAGAGGCTGAGACAGGAGGACTACAGGTTTGAGGCCAGCCTGAGCAACTTGGTGAGATCCTGTTTCAAAATAAAAATAAAATAGAGCTAGTGGTGTAGCTGAGAGGTAGAATGTCCCTAAGTTCAATATCCAGTACAACAAAAGATCAATTAATTGATTAATTTAAAAAATTGGGGCCACAGGTACACAAAATGGGTTAATTCATGCCACAGGTATTCTCAGCCCCCTTTTATTTAATTATATATTATTTTTTTAGTTGATTTGGCTATTTAGACTTGTATCAGTAGCCTTTCTACTACTGTCTATGTTAAAAATTACCTCTTATTAAACTTCCATTTAAAACTATTTATTACTATAGCCTGGCATGGTGGCGCTACCTGTAATCCTAGGATACGGTAGGCTGAGACAGGATGACAGCAGGTTCAAGGATAGCTTCAGCAATTTAGGAAGACTCAGCAACCTAGTGAGACTTTGTTTCAAGACAAAAAATAAAAAGGGCTGTATGTGTAGATCAGAGGTAGATGTCCCTGGGTTCAAATCCTAGTAACCGCCCCCCCAAAAAAAATACTTATTAATTTAAGATGCCTCAACAAAAAATAAAGTTTCTCCAGGCTAGGGATGTATATCTGTGGTGGAATGCTTGCTAGCATGTGAGAGACCCTGGGTTTAATCCCTGTACTGTCCCCCTCCAAAATAATAAAATCTCTGAATTTAAACATGCAAAATCAAACTCTTACATGTAAATTTTTGACATAAGTATTATTTTTAGGGCAGTTATCTGAAATCTTTGAACATTATAACATGGTGACATACATCACTTTTTCTCAATATTAAGGATTTGAAATATTCAGCAGATTCAGTTACACCCCAAAATTACTACATTATCGTATCTTGGATAGTACTTAAGATATCTATGGCTAGATTAAACCAGTTCAGTCAGTGTAGAATGATCTAAGGATAAATTATGCTTTGCTCACATATTTGAAGTATTCTCTACAATAAATTTCTAATGGAAAACAAAATACCAACAATAACCACTAAAGTAAGAGGGCAGGGAATGCAATTACTTATTCTTATACATTCCTGGTGCCAATTATTACATTTCTTAACCAGTAAAAAAATTAACTGACAACAATTACAGTATGCAATAATAAAGTTTAAAGGGGTTAATTAAAATCCTTAGAATAGGATTGTTCTGATTAGATCTCATCTCACACTTGAAAAATCTAATCAGCACTAATTCTGGCAAGTGTTTAGATGGAAAATTTCAAGAGAAAAAGATACCTGAAAAGTATCCAATCACTAAACTTCACTTGATGTAAACCTGATATATGCTATTCTAGATTTCACAAAACAGATAAGACAGTGTGTCCCTTTACTTTACCAAAGGTTATACTGAAAAGGGATTCAACCTAAGATTTCTTTAAAAATGGGTTTGTTAGCCGGGTGTGGTGGCGCAAACTTGTAATCCCAGTACTTGGGAGGCTGAGACCGGAATGCACTGCCATTGTTAAGTGATGTATACTATAAATCACTATACTTGCTATTATATTCTTAATAAAAACCTAATATTCTCATGAACTTTGCCTAAATGAACAATGAAAAAGAGAAAGATATTGACTCACCCAAGTTGTGAATAATTGCTCGCAGATTTTGCTAATTTTGTCATTGACCTCGAATATGCCTCTTCTATTGTAGCTCTGTTGAATAAAATTTCCATATTATCATATCTCTCATTTAGTAACCAAAACTGTACCAAAGTTACCAAAATATAATTAAAAATGCAAAAAAGGATACTTCAAATTACTGTCAAAAATAAGTAGCATGCCCTCCTATACATATTTACTTTAAAAAACTAGTCTGAGCCGGGCATGGTGGCAAACACTGTAATCCCAGTATTAAGAGGCTGAGACCAAAGGATCTGGGTTCGCAGCTGGCCTCAGCTACTTAGTGAGGCCCTCTGCAACTTAGTGAGACCCTGTTTCAAAATAAAGAATAAAAAATAGGACTGGGGGTGTAGCTCAGAGGTAGAATGCCCCTGGGTTCAATTCCTCACTACTTCAAAAAGAAAAAAAAAAAAGTCTGATAAAGAAAATAATTTCTGTCACAAATGTTAATAAATTCACTTCCTTTTATCATTAGTACCAATGATTATTTAACAGGAAGTACAAAAAATGCTGCTTCTTTTATTCTCTCTCCCTCTGTAAATTGATTCAGTGATAAATTATTTGTATTTAATATTTCCTTAGTGTACTTAACATAATTTTATT
>PVLC010018989.1:0-31166 GCA_004027655.1 Graphiurus murinus | reverse complement strand
ACTAAGTTGCGGAGGGCCTCACTAAGCAGCTGAGACAGACTGTGAATTCAGATTCTCCGGTCTCAGCTTCCCAAGTACTGGGATTACAAGAGTGCACCACCATGCCTGGCTTTTTTTTTTTTTTTTTTTTCTACTGGGGATTGAACCCAGGGGCATTCTACCTCCAGGCTATACCCCCAGCCCTTTTTATTCTGAACTGGAGTCTCCAAGTCTCTAAATTGCTGAGGCTGGCCTCAAACCTGTGATCCTCCTGTCTCAGCCTCCCAGGTACTGGGATTATAGGTGTGCGCCACGGCACCCAGTTAATTCCTCCCTTTTCTTTTCATTCTTTTTTTTTTTTTTTTTTTCGGTACTGGGGATTGAACTCAGGGGCATCCTACCTCTGATCTATACCCCCAGCCCTATTTTTTATTCTTTATTGTGAAACAAGTCTCACTAAGTTGCAGAGGGCCTCACTAGGTAGCTGAGGTTGGCCGCAAACCCCCTCCCTTTTCAAAGACCTCGGATCCTCTGTGTTTTCTCTTTCCCCTCAGCTCCTTCTCTTCCAGCCTCTCACCCTGCAGCTCAACCACCCAACGTCCTTGGAATTGCTTCTAGACGCTACAGGAGAACTGGCCCGGCCATCCCACTCGCAAACAGTTTCAGACCTTTGGGTGAAGATCACGGCACGGACGAGCCCTTGCAGGAGCCACACCTGTAACATGGTGCAGTCACTCGGAGGCACTGGAAATTACAGGGTGCACACCTATAATCCCAGTACTTGGGAGGCTGAGACAGGAGGATCACAGGTTTGAGGCCACCTCGGCAATTTAGCAAGATTCTCAGCAATTTAGACCTTCATCAACTTAGTGAGATCCTGTTTCAATATAAAAAGGGCTGGGCTGTAGCTTGGAGGTAGAATATCCCTGTGTTCAATCCCTAGTACTAAAAAAAGAAGAAGAAGAAGAAGAAGAAGAAGAAGAAGAAGAAGAAGAAGAAGAAAAAGAAAAGAAAGCATAGAAAATCCAGGGACAGAAGGAGTTTCTCTGCAGATATAAAAACATATTCTTCCTTTGGGCCACTTCATTCTCAGTTTAAAAAAATAATCTGGGAAGCTGGACATGGTGGTGCACACCTGTAAGCCCAGTACTTGGAAAGCTAAAACAGAAGGACTGTAGGTTTGAGACCAGCATCGGCAATTTAACAAGCCTCTCAGAAATCTAGCAAGACCCTGTTTCAAGACAAAAAATGAAAGAGGGCTGGGGGTGTAGCTCAGAGGTACAGTGTCCCTGGGTTCAATCACCAGTAACAACAACAAAAATCTGGGAAAGAAAAACTTGTATTTTTTTCTAGTTTATGGACCACACTGGGGGGAAGTCTCATATTTCTTTCGCAGTCCAGGCTAAGCCAGCACTGCCACGTGGCTTTGGAATCCACCGGTGACAGGCCGTGGAGTGGCCGTCACCCACCTGCGCTGCTTAAAGAGCAGGGTTTCCCTGGGCGGACCCAGTGTGGCCAGCACTGGGTGGGGGTTCTCAGTCCGTGGGAAGGGGCAGGGAGGGGAGCTCAGCCCCAAGATGGGGAGGGGTGCTGGCAGACTAAGCTTGGTGACACTCAACGTCCTTGAAGTCACTGGTCTTTAGTGGAGGCCTCAGTGCCCCTGGGACTTCACTCTTAGAGAAGGAAGGTGTGGCCTTCCAGACTGAGGCGGGTGGGAACGCTCAGGGAGGGTCTGGTGCTTTCAGAGTTCTTGAAAATGGGGAGGGAGACAAATACACAGACTTTTGAGGTAAAAGGGGCCCAAGTGACATCTGCTATCAGGTTTTCAATACAGGTGACATAGCTAGGCATGGTGGGACACACCTGTAATCCCAGCACTTGGGAGGCTGAGACAGGAGGATCGAAGGTTAGAGGCCAGCCTCAGCAACTTAGTAAGAACCTCAGCAACTTAGTGAGAATCTATTTTAAAATAAAAAATCAAGCCAGGAGTGGTAGCCCACGGTTGTAATCCCAGTACTTGGGAGGCTGAGACAGGAGGATCGAAGGTTCATGGCCAGCCTCAGCTACTTAGTGAAGTCCTCTGCAACTTAGTGAGACCCTGTTTCAAAATAAAGAATAAAAAATAGAGCCGGGTGTGGTGGCGCATGCTTGTAATCCCAGCATTTGGGAAGCTGAGACCAGAGGATCTGGGTTAGCCGCCAGCCTCAGCTACCTAGTGAGGCACTCTGCAACATAGAGAGACCCTGTTTCAAAATAAAGAATAAAAAATAGGGCTGGGTGTATAGCTCGGAGACAGAATGCCCCTGGGTTCCATCCCCAGCACCACAAAACATAAATAAATAAGTTTTTTTTGTTTGTTTGTTTTGCGGTACTGGGGCTTGAACTCAGGGGCACTCTACCTCCGAGCTACACCCCCAGCCCTATTTTTTATTCTTTATTTTGAAACCAGGTCTCACTAAGTTGTGGAGTACCTCACTACATAGCTGAGGCTGGCCTCGAACCCAGATCCTCTGGTCTCAGCCTCCCGAATGCTGGGATTACAAGCATGAGCCACCATGCCCAGCTATAAATAAATAAATAAATAAATAAATAAATAAATAAATAAATAAATAAATAAAAATAGGGCTGGGGGTATTGCTTGGAGGTAGAGTGCCCCTGAGTTCAATCCCCAGTACCAAAGAAAAGTTTGTGTGTGACTTTCCATTTCTTTAAAATGAAGTTTATTTTCTAAGAAAAATTTTACGGTTTGCACTATTTTGTTTTACTTAAATAAAACAAGATCTGTGGATTAAGTAGTGTTTCTTTTTTTTTTTTTGCTGAAGCTAGCCGTAGACCTGCAATCCTCCTGTCTCACCTGGGATCTGGGATCACAGGCGTGTGCCACCGAGCCTGGCAAGTACTGTTTCTTGACCTCCTAATACACGTGGGTGAGCTAGCCCACAGCCCAAAGATTTTACTAACACTTCCTTCAATCAATGTTTGCAAATAGAGCTGGCAGTGGTGGTGCACGCTTGTAATCTCAGTACATGGGAGGCTGAAACAGGAGAATTGCAGGTTCATGGCACGCCCCAGGAACTTGGTGAGGCCCTCCACAACTTAGTGAGACCCTGTTTCCAAATAAAAGAATAAAATAGGCTTGCAGATATAGTTCAGAGGTAGAATGCCCCTGTGTTCCATCCCCAGTACCACCAAAAAAAAAAAAAAACCAAAACAAAATATTTGTAAATAAAATACACAAGCAAGTATGGCATTTTCTATGAAGCCCCCAAATTAATCTCTAAAATAACTCCCTGTATTTTTAGTATTTCACTTTCTCAAAGAACACTTCTATCTTTGGTCACTATAGCATGCTCCCAAATAAAACCAAATTAACCTTTCAGGATCTTGTAACATGAACCCTTATAAAATGAAAGCTGTGTCATAATCATAGTGAGAATTACATCTTTGCAAAAATAAAACAGGTACATTGAGATTCCCAGTTAAGTAATCTAAATTGTAATTTATATCATTATTTTGGTTGATTTCACTGGAATCCACCATATTATAAATCCTCACTGTGGCCGTAAGTCGTTGCATTTTCACGGAGTATTAGCAATTATTTTAAAAAACTATCTATGTATAGATAGGGTTTCAGTGTGTATGTGTATGTGTGTGTGTATGTGCGCGCGCGCACGCGCGCGCTGAGGGATGTGTGAACCCAGTGTGTGTGAACCCAGGGGTGCTCTACCTCTGAGCTACACCCCCACCCTCTCCCCCTCCGTCTTTTTTTAATTTTGAAACAGCCTTTCTCTAAATCGCTGTGCTCTGACGACACTTACTATCCTCCTGTCTTAGCCTCCCAAGTGCTGGGATGACAGGTGGATTACAAGGTGCTCCAGCTTACAGTTTCCATTTTAAAAACACAAGCTACAAACAAGTTATTCAAAGTTACAGTCTCCATGACTAAAAATTGGAAACAAAGCTCACTTCATATGATTATTTTTTGCGGTACTGGGGATTGAACTCAGGGGCTTTCTACCTCTGGGCTACACCCCCAGCCATATTTTTTGTTATTTATTTTGAAACAGGGTCTCACTAAGTTGGGGAGGACCTCACTAAGTAGCTGACGCTGGTCACGAACCTGCGATCCTTCTGTCTCAGCCTCCCAAGTATTGGGATTACAAGCGTGTACTACCACACCCTGCTCCACATGATTCTTAACAATGGAAGGCAATGAGGTAGGAAACCCAGCCAGAGCCTTAGAAATAGTTTGGAAAGCCGGGCGTGGTGGTGCACACTTGTAATCCCAGCATTTGGGAGGCTGAGACCGGAGGATCCTGGTTCAAGGCCAGCCTCAGCTGCCTAGTGAGGCACTCCGCAACTTAGTGAGACCCTGTTTCAAAGTAAAGAATAAAAAATAGGGCTGGGGGTATAGCTCAGAGGTAGAATGCCCCTGAGTTCAATCCCCAGTACCGAAAAAGATGTCATGTTGTGCTAACCCCCAACACTTCAGAAGGTGACTTTGGGAAAGGGGTCTTTTGCAAGTCAAGGTAATCGCAGGGAAGAATGAATCCTGGTGGCGGGCAGGGTCGGCTCCTCCAGGGCAGCAAGGGAAGACACTGAACCCAGGCATCCTGCCTCTGAGCTAGACCCCTAGCTCTATTTTATTTTTAATTTTGAAACAGGGTCTTGCTAAGTTGTTGTTTCTCTTATTGCAGCCCTCATGTGGACATTTGGTAATGTATCTGTTTGTTTCATTTCATCTCAAGAGAGAGGTCCTAGCCGGGTGTGGTGGCGCACGCTTGTAATCCCAGCATTTGGGAGGCTGAGACCGGAGGATCCGGGTTCGCGGCCAGCCTCAGCTATGTAGTAAGGCACTCCACAACTTAGTGAGACTCGGTTTCAAAATAAAGAATAAAAAATAGGGCTGAGGGTATAGCTCGGAGGTAGAATGCCCCTGAGTTCAATCCCCAGTACCGCAAAAAAAAAGAGAGAGGTCCTGGCTAGGCCCTGGTAGAGCCCGACTCTGGCCTTGACACTAATGTTTGTTTAATGAAACTGGGTAACTGACAGTTCTCAAGTTATAAGTCTTCTCTCGACCCTACTGAGCTTTCTGCCAATTCAAAGAGCCTTATGCAAACTACACGTCCTTAATCCAACATTTTCAAAGGCTGTGAATGCAAAGCAGAGATTTTCTTAAAAATTTATTATGGTATTTTGTTTTTGGTGTGTGTGTGTGTGTGTGTGTGTGTGTGTGTGTGTGTGTGTGTGTGTGTTACTGGTGATTGAACCCAGGGACATTCTACCTCCAAACTCAATCCTCCACCCCATTTGATTTTTTTTATTTTGAAACACGACCTCACTAAGTAGCCAAGGCTGGCTGTGAACCTGCAATCCTCCTGTCTCAGCCTCCCAAGTACTGGGATTACACACGTGTGCCACCATGCTCGGCCCCATTCTGTTTTTTATCTCATGTTCTACATCTGTTATGTATTTACATCTCAACTGTTGTTCAGGAAAATCAGGGAAGGCGCGTACCATCAAGATCAATGCTTTCCCGCGCTGCACCTCCCAAGTCACCAGCCTCAGCACCAGACCCATGGCGATGAATCCACACAAAGGAGCCGTACTCGGCAGAACAGTCACCGACTACTGACGGCCCCGACAACAGGGAGAAAAAACCACGCTCAATATCACTGTGCTCGATGGAAGACGCCAAACCAGAAAAAGAATGTATGCCATGTGACACCACTTACATAAAACTCAGGAAATGCAAACTAAGGGAGAGTGGATGAGTGGGGGGGGGTTGAGGAGAAGGAAGATGGAGGCACGAGTGCACCATCTTGATTGTGGTCTTGGTTGCGAGGGTTTATATACATGTCAAAATATTAAGTTATACAGCCGGGCGTGGTGGCACACGATTGTAATCCCAGCATTCGGGAGGCTGAGACCAGAGGATCCGGGTTCACGGCCAGCCTCAGGGCCAGCCTCAGCTATCTAGTGAGGCACTCTGTAACTTAGTGAGACTCGGTTTCAAAATAAAGAATAAAAAATAGGGCTTGGGGTATAGCTCGGAGGTAGAAACCCCTGAGTTCAATCCCCAGTACCACAAAAAAAAAAAAAAAATTAAGTTATACAACTTCAAATATGTACAGTTTACAGTTGTACTCACTAAAGCTACTTTTTGGTGTGGTACTGGGGATTGAATTCAGGGGGGGTCTACCGCTGAACTATAGCCCTTTTTATTTTTTAATTTTTGAAACAAGGTCTCACTAAGTTACTGCGTACTAGCCTTGAACTTGTGATCCTCCTGTCTTAGCCTCCCTCAGCTTGGGATTACAGTGTGCCTGGCTTCAACAAGGCTATTATTTAAAAAAAAAAAACTCTAAACCGGGCGTGGTGGTGCACGCTTATAATCCCACTACTTGGGAGGCTGAGACAGGAGGATCACAGGTTTTTCGGCCAGATTCAGCTACTTAGTGAGGCCCTGTATCAAAATAAAGAATTTAAAAAAAAAATTTAAAAAAAAGGACTAGGGCCAGGCATGGTGGTGCACGCTTGTAATCCCAGTACTTGGGAGGCTGAGACCAGAGGATCACAGGTTCTTGGCCAGCCTTAGCTACTTAGTGAGGCCCTCCGCAACTTAGTAAGACCCTGTTTCAAAATAAAGACTAAAAAAATAGGGCTGGAGGTGTAGCTTGAAGGTAAAATGCCCCTGGGTTCAATCCCCAGTACTGCAGAAAAAAGAACTGGGGGTGTAGGTAGGAGGTAGAAGGACCCAGGTTCAATCCCCAGTAAAACACACACACACACACACACACACACACACAGAGAACTCAGAATTAACACTTAGCTTTGTAACTTCAAAGGCATGCATGTAAGCTAGTGTGGTGGTGCACACCTGTAATCTCAGTACTTAGGAGGCTTAGACAAGAGGACTGCAGCCGGGTTCGCGGCCAGCCTCAGCTACCTACTACTGAGGCACTCCGCAACTTAGTGAGACCTGGTTTCAAAATAAAGAATTAAAAAAAAAAATAGGGCTGGGGGTATAGCTCGAAGGTAGAACTCCCCTGAGTTCAATCCCCAGTACCGAAAAAAAAAAAAAAAAAAAAAAAAAGAGGGCTACAGGTTCAAAGCCAGCCTCTGTGACTTAGTGAGACCCTGTTTCAAAAAAATTAAAAAGGCTGTGGGTATACATTGGAGATAGAATGCCTCTGCGTTCAATCCCAGTACCAAAAACTAAAAAAAAATTAAAATAAAAGGCATGCATGTAATCAATGATCAAAGAAGACAAACAAGATTTTTTTTGTGGTACTAGGTATTGAACTCAGGGGCATTCTACCTCCGAGCTACATCCCCAGCCCTATTTTTTATTCTTTATTTTGAAATAGGGTCTCACTAAGTTGCAGAGTGCCTCACTAAGTAGCTGAGGCTGGCCTCAAACCTAGATCCTCTGGTCTCAGACTCCCAAGTACTGGTATTACAAGCGTGTGCCACCACACCCAGCTAAATAGGATTTTTAAAAATACCTGCCTTCAAGTTGCCACTCTGTATAAAATAACACAGAGATTGATATTAGCATTTTGAAAATAGTAGAGGGGCTGGAGCTGGAGCTCAGTGCTCGAGTGCTTGCCTTACACGCAGGAAGCCCTGAGTTCAATCCCAGCACTGAAATTAAAAAAAAAAAAAAAAAAGCCAGGTGTGGTGGCGCACGCTTGTAATCCCAGCATTCGGGAGGCTGAGACTGGAGGATCCGGGTTCGTGGCCAGCCTCAGCTACTTAGTAAGGCCCTCTGCCTTACTAAGGCAGAGGGAGACCCTGTTTCAAAATAAAGAATAAAAAATAGGGCTGGGGGTGTAGCTCGGAGGTAGAATGCCCCTGAGTTCAATCCCCAGTACCACAAAAAAAAAAAAGAAAAGAAAGGAAGAAAGAAAATACAACAAACAGTGCCCACTGATCGGGTTTAACAGCTTTCCTGCAATGTTCCTGAGCCGGTGCTGGGTGGGCCTGGAGCCTGGCGTTGGCTCGGAGACATCACAGGGGTTGGGGCGCTCCCTCCTCTGCTCTGCACCAGGAGAAGCTCTGGTCTGTCTCCCACGCGCTTTCTGCGATGATGCAGCAGGACGCCCAGACGGCCTGGGCGGTCGAAGGTGACGCAATGGGCCTTCACTGCCAACTGTGACCGAGCTGGCCCCACCGCCCCTAAAAGACCGCCCCTAAAGACCCTCCAGGGCAGGAGACACCTGTCGCGTGAGCCAGGCCTGAACACTGCCACCGAGCAGGCCGGATCCCAGGTTCTGGACAGGTCCAGAATATTAAGAAAGGCGTGCTGCGGCCTCCCAGGCCCTCCCAGGGCCTCCCTCGGAGGGGCCGGAGGCTCGGTGGCAGCAGAGCACCTGCTTAGCCTGCGGGGCCCCGCTTCCATCCCCAGCACCTCAGAGAAAGAAAAAACAAACAAGCAGAGAGCTTCCTGGAGACAAGTTCTCCTGTTCAGGGCGGGATTGCAAAACCCACCCCGCCCTGAGCTCTGTTGCAATCTCGCCACAGCTCTGGTCCTCCCTCTGCAAGAGCTGTGGAAAAGCTTCAGTTAGCAGAAAAACAAGCAGCATGTTTCCCCTGCTTGGGTTTAGAAGACATTTTTAAGTCCTTATCTCATTATCCTCCAACTCGGTCCCTGTGGAGCAGATGTAGGGAAACGACTTCCAGGGAGGGCGGGCAGGCCCGTGCAGTGACAGATAACAGAACTAGAATAACGGGCTGAGAGGCTGTCTCCCTGGAGGGGAGGCCTCCACTCACCCGCGGGTTGGGCCTGTACCACTCGGATGTGGGGTGAAGGAGACGGCTAGCCAGGTGCTGTGCTGCTTCAGCAAATTCTCCTTCATCCACATTTCATCCAAATGACCAGTTTGGGAAGAATTCACCTGCTTTTCTTTTCTTTTTTTTTTTTTTTTGTCCTCTTGGTATGTGTGTGATGTTAGGGATTGAAACCAGAAGTGGTCTACTACTGACCTACGCCCTCCAGCCCTTTTTATTTTTTTATTTTGAAACACCGTCTCCCTAAATTGCTGAAGGTTTTGCTGAGTTGCTGAGGCTGGCCTCAAACCAGTGATGCTCTTGTGTCAGCCTCTCGAGTACTGGGACTACAGGCGTGCATCACCACACCTGGCTCTGACTTGCACTCTTTCCTTCTTTTCATTTCTCCAAATGCATAATAAAATACACTGTCCTAGCCAGGCATGGTACACACTTGTAATCCCAGTACTTGGGAGGCTGAGACCAGAGGATCGCAGGGTTGCAGCCAGCCTCAGCTACTTAGTGAGGCTCTCTGCAACTTAGTGAGACCCTGTTTCAAAATAAAGAATAAAAAATAGGACTGGGGGTGCAACTCGGAGGTAGAATGCCCCTGGGTTCAATCCCCAGTACCACAAAAAATAAAGAATAAAAAACAGGGCTGGAGGTGCAGCTTGGAGGTAGAATGCCCCTGCGTTCAATCTCCAGTAACACACACACACACACACACACAAACACACACACACACACACACACACACACACACACACACACACACAAATACACTGCCTATAATCCCAGCTGGGAGGCTTAGACAGGAGGATTGCAGGTTAGAGGACAGCTTCAGCAAGTAGTGAGACTGTTACCAACCTAGTGCAACCCTGTTTCCAAATAAAAATTTAAAAATACAGCTGAGGGCATAACTCGGAGGTAGAATGCCTCTAGGTTCAAACCCCAGTACCAAACAAAAAATAAATAAAACAAAATACACAGTCCTGAAAGGCTGACTCTGCAAAGCATAATTTTTAGGCGTATTCCCTTATCTTTTGATATTTTCTTAGGTGGGGCAAAATTCAGAGCAGCTGGGTCCCTCTAAACGACACACCCTGAGGAATACGCCTTCTGCAGCATTTTCAAACCAGGAATTTGATTCATTTCAATCCTCCCTGCTTTCATTCACACCCATCACCCTTTAAAACAGGAAGGGAAGGAGGAAAGTTCTGGGAGAGTTTAGATTTAGTCATTTCATTATTTCCCCTTCAGTGGGAACTGCAGCCACAGTGAAACTCATCCTGCTCCTCCCTGAGCCTCTCGGGAAAAAGGCTCTGTGAGGACTCGGGGATTCCAAGCGTGCGTGCGGCACCACCCCCGGCTTCACGCTTACTTTTAAGCCCAGAATGGAAACTGTTAATTCTGAAAAGTCAAACAGTCATGTAAAGCTGGGCATGGTGGCACATGCTTGTAACCCCAGTAGTTGGGAGGCTGAGACAAGAGGACTGCAAGTTTGAGGTCAGTCTCAGCAATTTAGTGAGACCCTGTTTCCAAATAAAATAAAAAAGGGTGTAGCTTGGAGGTAGAATGCCCCTGGGTTCAATCCCCAGTAAAAGAAAGAGGGACGGAGGGACGGAGGGAGGGAGGGAGGGAGGGAGGGAGGGAGGGAAGGAGGGAGGAAGGGAGCGAGAAAGTTATATAGCCAGTGATAAATCATAACAGTTGTGTGACAGCTTGGAACTAATCTGAACACTGGCAGAATTTATCAGCCATAGATTTTGTTTTGTTTTTGAGGTACTGGGGATTGAACTCAGGGGCGTTCTACCTCCGAGCTATTCGGAGCCCTATTTTTTATTCTTTATTTTGAAACCGGGTCTCACTAAGTTGCAGAAAGCCTCACTAAGTTGCTGAGGCTGGCCTTGAACCCAGATCCTCCAGTTTCAGCCTCCCAAGTATCAGGATTACAAGCGTGCGCCACCATGCCCCACTCTATCAGCCATAGATTTTTAAAAAGTGTGTAAAGCATTGTAACTGTAGTGTGCTGTACCCGTCACATACTCACACTCAACACATATAAGTAGCATCTTAATATTACCCACATGAGGAAGGAGATTTTCCCCCCAAAATAAAGAATTAGGGACTGGGGCTATAGCTCAGTGGTAGAGCATGTACTTAGCATGCACAAGGCCCTGGGTTCAATTCCCAGTGATAGATGACAGATAGATGATAGATAGATGGATGGATGGATGGATGGATGGGTAGATGGATGGATGGATGGATGGATGGATGGATGGATGGATGGACGGATGGATGGATAGACGGATGATAGAACCAAGCAACGTGTAGTGGTTGGGTGACAGCTCACCTGGGGATCAGTACTAGTTAACCACAGCACCAGCACCTGGCTGACCTTTCTCTAGCCCTGCGGCAGCGGCTCTGCACACACTTAATTGCTAGCACGAATTTCCCGCAGAAACCATACCGCTGGCTCAACTTCCAAAGCCATCTTGGAGTTTCACTTAATTTTTAAATTGATTTTAAGTATGCCATTTTCTTAATTATTATCTCAGCTCAGAGTTATTTCATCCTTAATCACATCAATCTTCCTCCAACACATCAGCATCAACTTCAAACCCAGCGCCTTCAAAGACATACCACCTGCGAGGCGGCAACGTTTCAAACAAACAGAGAAAGGCGCCCTCACCTGGTCTGGGCGGGCGCCAGCTTCCAGAGTCCTCTCCCCAGGGACCCCGGCTCCGGCCTCAGACCCGACCCGACCGACCGCAGTGCGGAGGGGGACGTGCCTCTGAGGCACAGCGACTCACCTGAAGCCACAGCGCGGTCAGCAGAGAGGTCAGGACAGAAGCCAATGGTCCTGCCTCCCCTTCAGAGCTCCCGAGGAGAGGGAGCGGAGAGGGGGGGAGGTGTCCTGGCAGCCGGGCCGGCCTCCCCCCACCTGCACCCCGGCCGGCCGCCCACGCCCACCTTTTTCTGGCTGCCTCAGAATTTTAACCCAAGTACCATGTGCCACTGTGGGTGTTAACAGATCAATAGAGGAAGACCACTGAATAGGAATAAAACAGATTTTAACAAGAAGCAACCTGTTTTTCATAATACCATAATCTCTGTCTCTCTTTGTGTGTGTGTGTACGCACATGCATGTGTGTGTTCGTTACTGGGGATTGAACTCAGGGGTGTTTTACCTCTGAGCTACATCTCCAGCCCTATTTTATTTTTTATTCTGAAACAGGGTCTTACTAAGTTGCTGAAGGTCTCCCTAAACTGCTGAGGCTGGCCTCCAGTCTTCAATTCTCCTATTTCAGCCTCCCAAGTACTGGGATTACAGACCTGTGCCATTACCCCTGGCTCATAACCTCTTTGAATCCTATTTTCTGCAAGACAAAAAAAAAAAAAAAAGTAGAAAATGTAGCTCATAAGTCTTTTTTTCTAAGCCTCCAGCTTCTGTCCCACCCAATCTGCAGGTCAAGCCTGTGCTGAGAACAATGAATGTGGGAAAGTTCTGCAAATGGCACGATGTCTCATCTACTGGGAATGTAGGATGTAGGGATTGCTCATGTTATATGTGGCATTTGGCACTTACAGGCTCTGACCTTTCTTGGTGAAATCTGACCCCTCAGACCTAGGGAAGCCGGTGGGTGGGTCAAGGAGAGGCCTACCTCCCTCCCCCGCAGCTTGGCTCCCCCTCCCCCGCTTCACCTCCCTACCTGACCTGCCCATATATTCTATTGTATGTTCCAATAAAGTTGAGTTCCTGCGGCGCTGCCTGACCGCTGACTGGACTCCCGGCCGGTGCTGGTTTTTTGGGGGCTTCCCCGACTCCCCAGGGTGGTGGGCCCGGCCGCAACACTCTCCCTCTGGCTCGGCCCCAAGGGGCGAAGCGGCTGGTCTGCTTTGCCCTACCCCGTGTGGCGTGGGACGCGACATCGGTTGCGTGGAACGCTACAGTAGGAGGGGAAAGCAGTAAAGCACCCCAAAAACTTGCAAGGAGGGGCTGGGGACTTTGGGGAAGCGATATGAGATACAGTTTCAAAATGCTGGTAAGGATAGAAACCCCCAAGAAGAAACCGAGCGGCAGCCCGAGGCTCTAGGGTGTGCCAGGTGACTTGGGCAGGCGTTCTGACACCAGCTCACGCTTCCTCACGAGATGCCAAGTTGCCTTCCATGCCAAGAGCAAGGCTCCCAGCAGCCAAACTGTAGGCAACACTTTTGTTTAAAAGGGTGTGATGGCAGCCGGGCGTGGTGGCGCACGCTTGTAATCCCAGCATTTGGGAGGCTGAGACCAGAGGATCCGGGTTCAAGGCCAGCCTCAACTACTGAGTGAGGCCCTTTGCAACGAATAAAATAACGAATAAAAAATAGGGCTGGGGATATAGCTCAGAGGTAGAATTCCCCAGAGTTCAATCCCCAGTACCGCAAAAAGAAAAAAAAAGGGGGGGGGGGTGATGGCACACACCTATAACCCCAAATCCTAGGACCTGGGAGGCTGAGACTGGAGGATCTCAGGTTTGAGATCAGCATGCATTAACTTAGCGAGACCCTGTTTCAAAATAAAAACATAAAAAGTGGTGGGGATGAAGCTTGGTGGTAAAGTGCACCTGGGTCCAATCTCCAGTACCACAGAACAAATTTGAAGGGGGGAAAACTCCCCAAAGTTATGGACACAAAAGGCACTTTTTTTTTTTTTTTTTTGCAGTACTGGAGATTGAACCCAGGAGCATTCTACCTCTGAGCTATACCCCCAGCCCTATTATTTATTCTTTATTTTAAAACAGGGTCTCACCAAGTTGCAGAGGGCTAAGTAGCTGAGGCTGGCTGTGAGCCTGGATCCTCTGGTCTCAGCCTCCCAAGTACTGGGATTACAAGCATGTGCCACCATACCCGGCTTCAAAAGGCACTTTTTAAATTGGATGAAATTCAGTTCCTAGAGATAAAGAAAACATATAATCAGCTCTAGAACACGTCAGATGTAAGTCCTTGGTTATTGTTATTATTGTTTTGTTTTTTCTTAGTCTTAAGTGTTCTGTGCTTACAAAGGAAGGAAAGTCGGGCATGGTGGTGCACACTTGTAATCCCAGTACTTGGGAGGCTAAGACAGGAGGATCTGGGTTCACAGCCAGCCTCAGCTACTTTGTGAGGCCCTCCACAACTTAATGAGACCCTGTTTCAAAATTAAGAATAAAAATAAGCCAGCGTGGTGGCGCACGCTTGCAATCCCAGCATTCGGGAGGCTGAAACCGGAGGATCCGGGTTCGAGGCCAGCCTCAGCTACTTAGTGAGGCACTGCGCAACTTACTGAGACTCGGTTTCAAAGTAAAGAATAAAAAATAGGGCTGGGGGTAGAGCTCGGAGGTAGAATGCCCCTGAGTTCAATCCCCAGTACCAAAAAATAAATAAAGAATAAAAATAGGTATAGCTCGGAGGATCAGTGGGGTCCTGGAACTCCCCTGGAATTAGCACCTGCTGCAAATTCCTGCTCTGCAGACCCCCACAGCACAGGCTCCGGGGTGACCCCTCCTCAGCCCTCCCCAGCGCAGGAGATTATTTTTAGAGCTAATAGGAACTTTTCTGCCAAGATACAAGGCACACCAAGGAGCGTATAGTATAGATGCTGATAAGCCTCAGTCTGTTCATGGTGTTGGAATGTAGGAAACTCCACGCCTGTAATCCTCGCCACTCGGGAGGCTGAGACAGAAGGATCCAAAGGTTGAGACTAGCCTGGGAAATTTAGCAAGACCCTGTTTCAAAATAAAAGTAAAAATAGCTGCGGCTAGGGCATAGTGGCGCACCCCTGTAATCCTAGTATTGGGAGGCTGAGACACGAGAATCACAGGTTTGAGGCCAGCCTAGGTGACTTAGCAAGCCCTCTGTTTCAAAATAAAAACTAAAAAAGGGCTGGGGTGTAGCTCAGTGGCAGAGTGCCCCCAGGTTCAACTCCCAGTAGGAATCTCCCAGCCCTGAGTCAGCAGACAGCCAGCCTGGGCCATCTGGGGTCCTCCGACGTCCTTGCCAACAGCACAGTAGCTCTGTGGACAGGACGCCTCCAAATGCCACAAATACTAACAGCTGTCAGGCCGGGCAGGAGGTTCTGTGACGGTCTGGAATTACTGCTGTGAAGCATGCATGATGCATGATGAAAAAAAAAAAAAAGAAAAAAGAAAGAAAGAAAAACGGTGCAATATGGAGAAGAAAGAGAGGAGGCCAGGCATGGTGGCACACGCCTGTAATCCAAGTATTTAGGAGGCTGAGACAGGAGGATCGAAGGTTCGAGGACAGCCTCAGCAAGAGGACAGCCTCAGCAAGTCTCAGTAGTGAGACTCTCATTAGCCTAATGAGATCCTATTTCAAAATAAAAATTAAATTGAGCTGGGGGTGTGCCTTGGAGGTAGAATACCCCTAGATCTAGTACCAAAAAAAAGAGAACCTTTTCCACTGCTGGTCCACTCACCCACCTCCAGCAACAGAGGTGCTGTGCAAGGCTGGGTACCCCTACACCCTAGGGTGCTCATTCACCTGTGGGTTTAGACTGCAGGCTGAGGGGTGGGGGTGGGAAGAGCCCAAGGCTTGAAAACGACACCCCAGAACTGGATGCAGCCTCTGCTTCGTCCCCCCCTGCTGCTGTAGAGACAGAAGATACGGATCATAAAGGAGCTCTCCGGCCAGCCTCAGCTACCTAGTGAGGCCCTCCGCAACTTAGTGAGACCCTGTTTCAAAATAAAGAATAAAAAATAGGGCTGGGGGTATAGCTTGGAGGTAGAATGCCCCTGAGTGTTCAATCCCCAGTACCGCAAAAAAAAAAAAAAAAAACCATAAAGGAGCTCCCCCCACAATGAAGCCCTCCGGCAACCTGCCCAATGCCCACAGGGAGAATCCAAGTCACTCCGATTCCCTCTCTTCCTAAATCCCCCCACACGCTGGCCCAGGACACGAGGAAGCCTCTCCACACTTCCACGAAGACCCCGGAGTCAGAGGTGGGACCCGGCACCGCCAGGCTCTCTGCCGGCCTTCAGCAAGGGCCCGGTGGGTGGCCATGAGTCTGCCATGCCGGCCAAACTGCCAGTGACTTTTATGCACTCACATTATTTTTTTAATTATTTTTTTGTGGTACTGGGGATTGAACCCAGGGGCATTCTACCTCTTGGCACCCCCAGGGCCCTTTTGTATTCTTTGTTTCAAAACAGATTCTCAGCCGGGCATGGTGGCACATGCTTGTAATCCCAGCATTTGGGAGGCTGAGACCGGAGGATCCGGGTTCAAGGCCAGCCTCAGCTACCTAGTGAGGCCCTCTGCAACTTAGTGAGACCTGGTTTCAAAATAAAGAATAAAAAATAGGTCTGGGGGTATAGCTTGAAGGTAGAACACCCCTGAGTTCAATCCCCAGTACCGCAAAATAAATAAATAAAACAGATTCTCCCTAAGTTTCAGAGGGCCTCACTAAGCTGAGGCTGGCTGTGAACCCGGATCCTCCCTTCTCAGCCTCCTAAGTACTGGGATTACAAGTGTGCGCCACCCCACCTGGCTATAAAAATTTTTTTAAGTCTTCAATGCAATGAAATTGGCAAAGAGATTTGGCTCTCTTAATATGGAAGCATAAAGAAAAACAATTACTTCAGAAAGGAAAAAATGCTTAGATTTAACTTGAGAATTTGGATTAAGTAGTAAATACTTAATGATCCCAATGATCCATTCATCTCAGGAATCAACTAAGGAGGACACGTCATTTCTTTCTTTTTGAACCCGGGGGTATTCTACCACTGAGCTACACCCAAGACTTATTTTACTTTGAGACAAGGTCTTGCAAGTTTGCCCAGGCTAGCCTCAAACTGCCTCAGCCTCCCAAGCCGCTGGGATCGCAAGGGCGCGCCACCACGCCCGGGCGAAGACAATCTCCTCTGTTCAAGCAACCCTCCTCACCGCTAGAACTTGTGCGTGGGAGGGAGAGAGAGGCCCTAATTTTAAGTTCTTCTGTGTGTGTGTGTGTGTACACACTAGTGTGCTACTGGGGACTGAACCCAGGGGCACTCTACCTAACATATATATATGCGCACTCACACCCTCCACACAAGCGGTCCCCAGCACTTCTATGGGAATTGCCTTCCGTGAGTATGTGTGTGTGTGTGTGTGTGTGTGTGTGTGTGTGTGTGTGTGTACATATATGATTTTTTTTTTTTTTTTTGGTACTGGGAATTGAACCCAGAGACTCCAAGTTATACCTCCAACCCGATTTTATTTCTATTTGGAATCAGGGTCTCACTAAGTTGCAGAGGGCCTCACTAAGTAGCTGAGGCTGGCCGTGAACCTGTGATCCTCCTGCCTCAGTCTCCCAAGTACTGGGATTAACAGGCACCACCACCGAGCCCAGCTCCTAATTTTAAGCTCTTAAGTGATGCTAAATAGGAGTTAAGAATTATTAATATTTAATTACTTACACACGAGAATGTTATTACTAACTCATGGTCATCAGGGCACAGGCACAGTTGTTTTTCTGGAAAGACGCCTTTAACACAAGTACAAGTTTCCTGGTGGCAGCTGAGCTCAGGGGCGTTAGTGTGCAGTTGTGAAGTGGTCTGGCTTACATATAGACAATTACAGCCAGCACAACTCTGATCTCACGAATATCACCCTTCAAGCAACTGACCTAACAGCCTAAACCATCAAATGTGCAGTGTTTGATTAAAATATGCAAACAAGCCGGGCGTGGTGGCCCACGCTTGTAATCCCAGTGCTTGGGAGGCTGAGACAGGAGGAGCACAGGTTTGCAGCCAGCCTCAGCTATTTAGGAAGGCCCTCCACAACTTTGTGAGCTCCAGTTTCAAAACAAAGAATAAAAAATAGGGCTGGGAGTGTAGCTCAAAGGTAGAATGCCTCTGGGTTCAATCCCCAGTACCACCAAAAAATAAAATAAGCAAACAACAGTAAAGCATGGTAGACAATTGGACAAATGATAAAGCCCACTGCACTGCAGCAAACTAATCACAGTAAAGTGAGGTTTAGGGCAGATGCGCGCGTGCATGCACACCCACACCCTCCACACAAGCAGTCCTCGGCACTTTTTTTTTTTTTGCGGTACTGGGGATTGAACTCTGGGGCATTCTACCTCTGAGCTATACCCCCAGCCCTATTTTTTATTCTTTATTTTGAAACAGGGTCTCCCTAAGTTGTGGAGTGTCTCACTAGGTAGCTGAGGCTGGCCATGAACCCGGATCCTCCGGTCTCAGCCTCCCGAATGCTGGGATTACAAGCATGTGCCACCATGCCCGGCTTCCTCGGCACTTCTACGGGAATTGCCTTCCATGAAGGAGGGTGTCGATGTCCCCGACAGCTCAGTGCTTCGAAATGCACAGAAAGCAAAGGCTACAGCCATGCATGCACGCCCCACTGCACCTGGAGATAGCTCGGTCGCCGTTAACCAGGGACTGGCCCATCTCGGCTTCCTCTAGGAAAAAGCGGACAGTGAGCTGGGCACAGCAGCGCCGCCTGTAATCTCCGGACTTGGGAGACTGAGAGAGGAAGATCGCAGGTTCAAGGCCAGCATGCAGCCACATGGCAAGACCCTATTTTGAAATAAAAATTAAATAATTAGGGCTGGGGGTGTAGCTCAGAGGTAGAATGCTCTTGGGCTCAATCTCCAGTACCACAATAAAAGGGGGACAATGAGCCGGGCGTGGTGGTGCATGCTTGTAATCCCAGCATTTGGGAGGCTGAGACCAGAGGATCTGGGTTCACGGCCAGCCTCAGCTACCTAGTGAGGCACTCTGCAACTTAGTGAGACCCAGTTTCAAAATAAAGAATAAAAAAATAGGGCTGGGGGTGTAGCTCGGAGGTAGAATGCCCCTGAGCTCAACCCTCAGTACCGCAATAATAATAATAATAATAATAATAATAATAATAATAATAATAATAAAATAAAAGGGGGACAATGATGTTCAACTCGAAGGGCCACTACAAGAACTAAGTAAATAATATATGGGCAGCATTTGGGAGGCTGAGACCGGAGGATCCGGGTTTGCGGCCAGCCTCAGCTACCTAGTGAGGCACTCTGCAACTTAGTGAGACTCGGTTTCAAAATAAAGAATAAAAAATAGGGCTGGGGGTTTAGCTTGGAGGTAGAATGCCCCTGAGTTCAATCCCCAGTACCGCAAAAAAAAAAAAAATAATAATAATAATAATAATAATATATGGGAAGGAAAGTCCTCACACAATGAGGTTCCTTACAGGATCAGCAAAGTGATTACTCAGGATGCCTGTGAGTCCATCAAAAACTCCTGCTCACATAGGATCCAAATTCACAATCCAGAATCTAAGGTTCCCTGTAAATGCAAACCCGGCAGAGCTTGAATCCTTCTGAAGACACCCCGAGCCTTGCATCTCTGGAGCGCGCGGAGGTCGCTGGTGCCCAAGGCTCTGGCTGGACGCAGACGCTCTTTGATTTGCACGAGTCCCTCTATCAAACGCTTGTGCCCTAGAGATTCCTCCCTCCACCTCAGAAGATGTTTCGTGTCTCCCTCCCTTCTGCTTCTTCACTTCTCTCCCCAAAGGGGCAGAGTTTTTTGTTACATTAAATAATTCTTAGCTAGGTATGGTGGCACAACTCGTAATCCCAGTTCTCGGGAGGCTGAGACCGGAGGATCAAAGGTTCCAGGCCAGCCTCAGCAGGTAGTGAGACCCTGTTCAAGGTAGCCCAGAGGGATGTAGCCTAGAGTAGAATGCCCCTAGGTTCAATCCCAAGTATCATGAAATAAGGATATAAATAATTCTTGCTAGGTGTGGTGGCCTAGAATCCTAGTATTTGGGAGGCTAAGACGAGGGTTGCAAATTCGAGGCCAGCCTAGGCCATGGAGGGAGAGCCTTAGTAATTTAGAGAGACTGTTTCAAAATAAGAAATAAGCCGGGGGTGGTGGCAGCGCACGCTTGTAATCCCAGCATTTGGGAGGCTGAGACCGGAGGATCCAGGTTTGCGGCTACCCTCAACTACCTAGTGAGGCACTCCACAACTGAGTGAGACCCTGTTTCAAAATAAAGAATAAAAAATAGGCCTGGGGGTATGGCTTGGAGGTAGAATGCCCTTGGTTTAATAAAACAACAGAAATATTTACTTTTAGCCGGGCATGGTGGCGCATGCTTGTAATCCCTGCATTTGGGAGGCTGAGACCAGAGGATCCGGGTTCGAGGCCAGCCTCAGCTACCTAGTGAGGCACTCCGCAATTTAGTGAGACCCTGTTTCAAAATAAAGAATAAAAAATAGGGCTGGGGGTATAGCTCGGAGGTAGAATGCCCATGAGTTCAATCCCCAGTAACCACAAAAAAAAAAAAGAAAGAAAGAAAGAAATATTTGCTTTTTTTTTTTTTTTTTTGGTGCTGGGGATTGAACCCAGGGGCATTCTACCTCTGAGCTACATCTCCTATTTTGTTTTTATTTTTGAAACAGGGTCTCACTGAGCTTCGAACCTGCAATCCTCCTGACAGCCTCCCAAGAACTGGGATTACAGGCGTGTGTCACCATGCCTGTCTATCTGGCATTTTTTAGAGCAATACTGTTGTCTACAGTGGATGACAAAAGCACACTCCAATCGCCTCCATTAACCTGGGACCTGGAGGCCACTCACCCCACTGACGACAAGGTCTCACTGAGCTTTGGTCCAAACACAGAATTTAAATCATCATTTGAAGCCGGGCATGGTGGCGCACACTTGTTATCCCAGTACTTGGGAGACTGAGACAGGAGGATTGAAGGCTCACAGCCAGCCTCAGCTACTTAGTGAGGCCCTCTGCAACTTAGTGAGATCCTGTTTCAAAATAAAGAATAAAAACTAGGGCTAGGGGTGTACCTCAGAGGTAGAATGCCCTTGGGTTCAATCCCCAGTACCACACACACAAAAAAATTATTTGATTTTCCAAGCAGCTAAAAATGATTTGCAATAGCCGGGCGTGGTGGCGCACGCTTGTAATCCCAGCATTTGGGAGGCTGAGACCGGAGGATCCGGGTTCGAGGCCAGCCTCAGCTACCTAGTGAGGCACTCCGCAACTTAGTGAGGCCCTATTTCAAAATAAAGAATAAAAAATAGGGCTGGGGATGTAGCTCAGAGGTAGAATGCCCCTGAGTTCAATCCCCAGTACCGCAAAATAAATAAAAATTTGCAAAAAAGAATACAAATCACCCTTTTAAAGAAAACCATTACTTCCACAAGTGAAAAACTTATATATCTCCGAATTGTCACAGTCAGTATTAAGGTTATAGCAAATATAATCCTTTTCTATATGAGATTTTTTCCTGGCTAACAATTCAATTCCTTTCTTTCTTTTTTTTTTTTTTTTTTTTTTTTTTTTTTTTTTTTTCTTTTTGCGGTGCTGAGGATGGAACCCAGGGGCATTCTACCTTCGAGCTACACCTTCAGCCCTACTTTTTATTCTTTATTTTGAAACAGGGTCTCACTAAGTTGCGGAGGGCCTCACTAAATAGCTGAGGCTGGCTGCAAACCTGTTATCCTCCAGTCTCAGCCTCCCAAGTACTGGGATTACAAGCGTGCGCCATCACACCCGGCTTCTAACAATTCAATTCTAATTTCCAACGCATCCATCCAAACAGTGTTGAAAACTTAGTCCGTCTCTTCCACAACCTGAGAATCCGCCCTGCTTCTCCAGTAACTCTCACTGCGGGGTGGGGGGGTGGGGGGGCAAGGAAGTGACTGAATCTTCCCGCAGAGAGTAAAGGGGGTGACAGCCGTCGTTCCCTGTGACTCAGGTCCGCTGCCCTTGGGTGCTAGAGCTCGGTGCCTGGCAGGTCTGCGGCTCCTCTGTGGCCCCACCCCTCCCCCACGCAAGTCCCCCGTGCCTCAGCACAGGCAGATCTGCTGTGATGACCACTGTGCTCTGAGACAAACAACTTGTTCTTAGTGGAAACAATCTCCACGTCACAACAGCCTTTTATTCCCGTCAGCCCATCTACCGACACCCGACTTGCACCGAACCTCAACCCCGTGCCTGGTGACATCGGCTGGTGTGACCTGGGAAGGGGAATTGTGCCAGGGCACCGCTTCCTCTTTCATCTAAGATGGTGAAATCTTTACAAGCAAAAAGATGATTAATTCTTTCCCTTGTCTTTTTTTTTTTTTTTTTTTTTTTTTTTTTTTTGATACTGGGGTTTAAACCCAGGGTCATTCCACTACACCGCCAGCCCTATTTTATTCTGTTTTTGGAAGCAGGGTCTCACTAAGTTGCTCAGACTCTCCCTGAGCTGCTGAGGCTGGTCTCAGCCTGCGATCCTAAAGTCTCAGCCTTCCAAGAAAGAGGATTAGGGACTTGGGCCACCACACCCAGCTCTTCCCCTGGTCTTTAAGGACTGTTAACCACTTACTGAATCCCCAGATCTAACTTGAAAAAGGCACGTGTGTGTGTGTGTGTGTGTGTGTGTGTGTGTGTGTGTGTGTCTGTGTGTGTGCAGTACTGGGGATTGAATCCAGGGGCATTCTACCTCCGAGTCACACCCCCAGCCCCATATTATTTATTTTGAAACAGGGTCTCGCTAAATTGCTGAGAACCTCACTAAGTTGCCGAGACTGTCTTTGAATCTGCGACCCCCCAGTCTCGGCCTCCCAAGTGCCGGACTTACCAGCGTGCTCCACCACGGCCGGCCGGCTGAAGAGGCACACTTTTAAGCAAACGCTTCCTGCTGCTCTTAGTTTAGTTTAGAGATCTACCACACGGAAGAGATCCCTTGTATGGGAACCTTGGGACGGAACCCGCCTGCCTCGGAACACTAGCTAGCCAAGCCTCTCTAATCCTGCATCTAAAAGTTCTTCGCAGTATACATTTTAGAATCTTCTGCGCGCCGGAGCACACACACACACAATATGGATCTAATTAGGTCCGCTGCCGTATGTTAGCCATAAAATCGAGAGAGAGAGAGAGAGACAGAGAGACAGAGAGAGACAGAGACAGAGAGAGAGAAAAGGAGGAGGAGGAGGAGGAAGAGGAAGAGGAAGAGGAAGAAGAAGAAGAAGAAGAAGAAGAAGAAGAAGAAGAAGAAGAAGAAGAAAGAAGAGAGAAAGAAAGAGAGGAGAGAGAAAAAGAGGAGAGAGGGAGAGAAAGAGAGAAGGAGGAGGAGGAGGAAGAGGAGAAAGAGAAAGAAAGAGGAGAGATAAAAAGAGGAGAGAGGGAGAGACGAGGAGGAGAGCCGGGCGTCCACCCCTTGGGTCCCTTCGCGGTCCTGGCGCCCGGGTCCTCGGATGCGGACCGGCTCCGCCCGCGCCCGCGCCCGCGCCCCGCGACTCACACCAGCGCCGACGGGCACGGCTTGTGGTTCCGGGCGCAGCTGTACTGAGCCTGGACGAAGCTCTCGGCTCCCTCCTGCACGGCGCAGCTCACGTTCCGGTTCACGATGTAGGCGCACCAGTTCCTGCGCGGAGGAGAGGAGAGGAGAGGGGAGGAGAGGGCTGGTGAGCGCCCGCGCCCGCCGCGCCCGAGGGGCGCACTCACCTGCTCCGGGCGCCGGGGCGCGCGGGGGCCCCGGGCTGCGGGCCGGCCTGGCACAGCCCCGCGCCGCCCAGCGCCAGCAGCGCCAGCGCCAGCGCCCAGCACCGGCTCGCCGGCCACATCGCGGTCGCGCGGTCGCACGGGCGCCGCCCGCCGGGGAAGGCAGAAGGTGGGGACCGAGCGCCGTCCCGCCCGGCGCCGCCCTCTTTATCACACTTCCGAAACGTGGCTCCCCCGCGCGGCGCGGCAGGGGCTCGGGGCGAGGGTCGGCGCCGCCATCCCATCACTCAAGCCTCTGGTCGCGTCCCAGGAGCGCGGCGACTCCGCCTCCGCCTCCCCGCCGGCGCGCCCGGGCCCTGGGGGGTGTCCGCGTCGCGCCCCGGTGCCGGCCTCCCGCGGCGAGCGAGCGGCAGCGCCGTCAGCCCCGGGTCACCCCCGCCCACTCCCCTCGGGCTTGGGGCGTGCGGGGGAGAGGGGCTGCGCCTCTCCTCTTTCTTTGTGCATCTGTTTAAGCAGTGCGTTCCGGGTCCCCCGGCAGCCGCCGGGAGGTAGAAGCCGCAGCTCCCCCGGCGCCCCCGAGCCCCAAAAGACTCCCAGGCTCTCAGGTTCAGGAAGATGGCCTCGCAGCCTCCGCTTCCGAAGTCCTCGTTTGGACCTTGTGAACTTTCCTTTAAGGGCCTTGCCTTTTCTTTTATTGATGGTGCTGGGGATCGAACCCAAGGTCTTGCACGTGCTAGGCAAGCGCTCTGCGGCTGAGCGCCCCCCAGCCCTTGCGTGTTTCTTGTCTTTTCGCTCATCCTCACCACCTTTCTTTTGGGGGATGAAGTAACTCCACGACAGAAGGCTAAATAAAATCACCCCCGAAGTGCTGTGTTGGGGGGGTGCTGGTGAGAGTTCCGCGACTAATGAGCAGGAGAGGGAGGGTGCTTGCAAAATGCAGAGATTGATGGAGATACCGAGGACGTGGCTGTCAATTGTCTTGTGGCTAATAAAGCGGCTGTGTTCCTGCTCCACTATTAAATAAAACCCTGGGTCCCTTTTATTTCACACATGTTTTGCCTGCTTTGTTGGGCCTTTTGATTTGCAAAGGGAAGCAAGAAAATTCCCTAAGTAGAAACTTTACAAAACCCAAGCCGAAAATTATACCATGTAAGGACATAATCTGCCCATGAACTTTCTAAAATGGAAGATCATGCAAATAATGGACTGAAATCATTCCAGCCTTCAAAAGAGCCACGCTGGGGGGGGAAACAACAGAAAGAGATAAAAGCTTCTTGTGTAACCCAATCTGTATCTTGCCGTCTGCCTCCCCAGCCTCCCTGCCCTGACACCATGTTGTTGCTGAAGCAGTCGGTCCTCAAGAAGAACTGGAGAGTGAAGAAGGGGAACTGGGAGGGAAGGGCAAGTCCTCTCCAACGCCAGCGAGGCCCAGCTTTGAGAGTGCTGACGTCAGGCTGCTGACTGGAGCCTTCCTCTCCGTTCTTGGGAGGCCCGAGACAGGAGAATCGCAGGTTCCAGGCCAGACTCCCAACACAGCAAGATCCTGTCTCAAAATAAAAAAGTAGAAGAAGGCTGGGGGTCTAGCTGAGAGGCAGAAGGCCCCTGGGTTCTATCCCTAATATCCCACACAGGCCAAAAAAAAAGTAACCAAGAAATGACTTAAGGTATAAGAGAGGCTATGTGTAGTTAATATGCAAACACTATGTCATTTTATTTTATTATTTGTTTTTTACTGGTGCATTAGGATTACACACAATAGTGGGATTTGTTGTTATATGATTACATATGCAAATAACACATTTGGTTGATTTCGTTCCCCAGTATTTTTTTTTCTTTTTTTTTTTTTTTGCAATGCTGGGGATTTCACCCAGGGGGATTCTACCTCTGACCTACACCTCCAGTCCTAGTTTTTATTCTTTATTTTGAAACAGGGTCTCACTAAGTTTTGGAGGGCCTCACTAAGTAGCTGAGGCTAGCTGCAAACCCAGATCCTCCTGTCTCCACCTCCCAAGTACTGGGACACCCTATGCCATTTTACACAAGGGACCTGAGGATTCACAGATGTAGGTATCCGTGGGGGTTCTGGGATCAATTCCCCAGAAATACCATAGTCCAGCTGGATTTAATCAGGGTCTGCGTTACAGAATGTCCAATGGCATTCATCAGTAAATACATTTCATTATGAGTATGTGACATGCTAGGCATTGTGCAAAAGTACTGAAAATTAGCCGGGCGTGGTGGCGCACACTTGCAATCCCAGTACCTGGGAGACTGAGACAGGAGGATCACAGGTTTGCGGCCAGCCTCAGCTACTTAGTGAAGCCCTCCACAACTTAGTGAGACCCTGCTTCAAAACAAGAAATAAAATAAAATAGGGCTGGAGGTATAGCTCAAAGGTAGAATGCCTCTGGGTTCAATCCCCAGTACTGCAAAAAAAAAAGGACTGAAAATCAGATTGGGACCTAGGAAGCCGGGCGTGGTGGCGCACGCTTGTAATCCCAGCATTTGGGAGGCTGAGACCGGAGGATCTGAGTTCGAGGCCAGCCTCAGCTACCTAGTGAGGCACTCCACAACTTAGCGAGACCCGGTTTCAAAATAAAAAATTAAAAATAGGACTGGGGGTATAACTCGGAGGTAGAACACCCCTGAGTTCAATCCCTAGTACCGAAAAAACAACAACAACAAAAAAGAATTGGGACTGAGGATGTAACTCAGTGATAGAGCACTTGCTTAGCATGTGTGAGGCCCTAGTACTGCAAATAATAAAAATAAAAAACCAGGAGCCAGGATTCATGGGTGAACCCACACTGACCTGTGCCCGTGCTCCCGGGACTTGGGGCTTTCCTTTGCACTGCAGGGCGTGGAGTTCCTGAGGCCCGCAGTCAATTACTGAACCAATGTTTCTTGCACGTGCTCCTCTAGGCACAGCCTGTCAACCTGGTGTGGGGCTGCTCCCCGAGACAGAAGACTCAGGGGCTCCCAGGGGACTTGAGGCCACCAGCCCAAGGGACTCTTTTCTCTTTCCAGCCAGAGGGAGGGATGCAACACACTCAGGAGCCAGAGCCCTCCACGAGAAACAAGGCAGAGGGACGCCTTCTGAGTGCAGAGCGCTGGGGCACACTCAGAAACACTATCAGCCAGGCACTGCAGTGCACCCCGGTATCCCAGTACAGGAAAGATCGCCGGTTCAAAGCCAGCCTCAGCAATTTAGCAATTTAGCAAGGCTCTTTACTGGGGATTGACCTCAGGGGCATCCTACCCCCGTCCAGCTCTATTTTTAAATTTTAATTTATTTATATTTATTCATGTATGTATGTATTTATTTATTGTGGTACTGGAGATTGAAACCAGGGGCATTCTACCTCCAAGCTATACCCCCAGTTCTATTTTTTATTCTTTACTTTGAAATAGGGTCTCACTAAGTTGCGGAGGGCCTCACTAAGTAGCTGAGGCTGGCCACAAACCTGCGATCCTCCTGTCTCAGCCTCCCAAGTACTGGGGTTACAAGCGCCTGCCACCACGCCCAGCTTATTTTTATTTTGAAGCAGGGTCTCACTAGGTCGATGAGTCTCTCACTACTTGCTGAGGCCTTCCTCAGACCTTCAGGCCTCCTGTCTCGGGCTCCCAAATGCTGGGATTATAGGCGTGCACCACCACGCATTTTGACACAGAGTCTCACTAAATTCAGAAGGCCTCACGAGGTTACTAAGGCTGGCTGAAAACCTGCAATCCTCCTGTCTCAGCCTCCCAAGGACTGGGATGACAAGCATGTGCCACCACACCTGGCTTATTTTTTATTCTGAAACAGGGTCTCAGCCATGCATGGTGGTGCACACATGTCATCTCAGTACTTAGGAGGCTGAGACAGGAGAATCAAAGGTTTGAAGTCAGCCTCAGACATTTAGCAAGGCTCTGGGTTTTTTTGTTTTTTTGTTTGTTTGTTTTTGTTTTACAGCACTAGGGATAGAACCCAGTGGCATTCTACCTCTGTGCTACACACCTAGCCCTACTTTTTATTCTTTATTTTGAAACAGGGTTTCACTAGGTTGCAGAGGGCCTCACTAAGTAGCTGAGTCTGGCCGAGAACTTATGATCCTCCTGTCTCAGCCTCTCAAGTACTGGGATTAAAAGCCCACACCATGACACCCAGCAGCAAGGCACTGTTTTAAAATAAAAAATAAAATAGAGCCAGGGGTGTAAGCTTGGAGTAGACTGCCCCTGGGTTCAATCTCCAGTACCAAAAAAAAAAAAAAAAAAGAAAGAAGGAAGGAAGGAAGAAAGCAGGGTCACTAAGCTGTTGAGGGTCTCACTAAATTGCTGAAGGCATCCTTGAACCCTTGAGTCGTTCATGCCTCAACCTCCCTACCTCCCTGTAATCCCAGGCATGCACTACCATGCCCAGCTGTGACTTTTTTTTTTAAGATGGGGTGCCTCATTATGTTGCCCAGGCTGATCTTGAACTTGAAGGTTCAAGTGATGCTTCTACCTCAGCCTCCTGAGTAGCTAGAAATACAGGTGCACACCACCACACCCCTTAAACGTGAAGTCTTTCTGTACTGCAAGCTACCCTTAGCCCATTAAGTTCCAAGTTTTTTTTGGTTTTTTTTTTTTTTTTTTTGCGGTACTGGGGATTGAACTCAGGGGCATTCTACCTCCGAGCTATACCCCAGCCCTATTTTTTATTCTTTATTCTGAAACTGAGTCTCACTAAGTTGCGGAGTGCCTCACTAGGTAGCTGAGGCTGGCTGGGAACCCGGATCCTCGGGTCTCAGCCTCCCGAATGCTGGGATTACAAGTGTGCGCCACCACACCCGGCTAAGTTCCAAGTTTTTAAGTCTTAGAATACTTCAATTAAATCGACATAGGTGCATTAAAATAGGTTGGAAATAATAATCTAGAATTTATATATTATATTAATAATAACAACTATGATTACTATATTATATTTTTATTGTGTAATTTATATAAATTATAACATATAATTATTTTATATAGTTATATGATTATATTGCATACATTATATTATAAATACTATATTTAAGTTTTTGTATTCTGTTTCTGATCCTGGGGACTGAACTCAATGGCATTCTACCTCTGAGCCAGACTCCCCCAGCCCTATTTTCTTTTGATACAGGGTCTCACTAAGTTGCTGAAGGTCTCACTAAATTGCTGAGTCTGGCCTTGAACCTGCAATCCTCCTCTCTGATCCTCCCAAGTACTGGGATTACAAGCATACTCTACCACTCCTGGTTAGGGTTTTTTTTCCCTGGAGGTGGGGTACTGGAGATGGAACCTTGGGACATTCTACCTTTGAGCTATACCCTCAGTCCTTTAAAAAAAAAAACTTTAATTTTTTTTTTTTTTTCAGTACTGGGGATTGAACCCAGGGGCATTCTACCTCAGAGCTACACTCCCAGCCCTATTTTGTATTCTTTTTTTTTTTTTTTTTTTTTTTTGCGGTACTGGGGATTGAACTCCGGGGCATTCTACCTCCGAGCTATACCCCCAGCCCTATTTTTTATTCTTTATTTTGAAACAGGGTCTCACTAAGTTGCGGAGTGCCTCACTAGGTAGCTGAGGCTGGCCACGAACCCGGATCCTCCAGTCTCAGCCTCCCGAATGCTGGGATTACAATCGTGCGCCACCACGCCCAACCCTATTTTGTATTCTTTATTTTGAAACAGGGTCTCACTAAGTTGCAGAGGGCCTCACTAAGTAGTTGAGGCTGGCTTCGAACCTGCAATCCTCCTATCTCAGCCTCCCAAGTGCTGGGATTAAAAGTGTGCGCCACCATGCCCGGCTTTTTAAAAAATTTTGAAACAGGGCCTCACTTAGTTGCTGAGGGTCTGGCTAAATTGTTGAGGCTGGCCTGTAACTTGTGATCCTCCTGTCTCAGCCTCCCAGTACAAGTGTGAACCACAACACTGGGCTTTTCTATGTTTAAAGCAAAAGTGTTCTGTAGTAATTTATACCCTTGATTGGGTGATCAGTTTACCTAAAGCAAAAACACAGGAGGAACGACTTCCCAGAATCTATCTCCTGTTCTCTCGTGGGTCCTAGGAGATGCCACAGGCTGTGTTTGCACTTGGGGACACCGAGGAGGAGCCTGCCTGGCCGAGGGAGCCCCCCTCCCCCAAGCTCATCCGGCACGGACACTTGATCAAGAGGAACCAACTTATATCTAGGACGTGGTCACAAATCATGAGGCCAGCTTGGGCTTTTCACCTTTCTGGTCCTTTGTCTTTGCTTTCTAGAACTCAAAAAAATCCCCCTGAATTTCTAGGTCTACTTTTAGATGTCTTTACTCCTTCCTTGTTCTGTTTATGTAATGACAGAAAAAGGAGACTTGAAGACTAGATCTCTCTCTCTCTCTCTCTCTCTCTCTCTCTCTCTCTCTCTCTGTATTTCTGTATTTCTTTGTCTTATTTTGTTTTCCTGTATAGAAAAGCACCCTGAAATCAAAGCAGGGAGGTGGAGGAGAGGGGCACACCCCTTAGCATAAAGAAATGGGGAGACAGGAGAAGGCTAAGCCTCAAAAGGAGGGAGGTGAAGCCGGGCGTGGTGGCGCACACTTGCAATCCCAGTATTTGGGAGGCTGAGACAGGAGCATCCCAGGTTCGCAACCAGCCTCAGATACTTAGTGAGGCATTCTGCAACTTAGTGAGACCCTGTTTCAAAATAAAGAATAAAAATAGGGCTGGGGCTGTAACTCAGAGGTTAGAATGCCCCTGGGTTCAATCCCCAGTAACACACACACACACACACACACACACACACACACACACACACATTTTGAAACCGAGTCTCACTAAGTTTCGGAGTGCCTCACTAGGTAGCTGAGGTTGGCCACGAACCCGGATCCTCCGGTCTCAGCCTCCCGAATGCTGGGATTACAAGCGTGTGCCACCACACCCGGCTATGAATACATTTTTTGGGGGGAGGAGTCAATGCTGGGGGTTAAACCCAGGGATGTTCTACCCTAAGCTATACTCCCTGACTATTTTATTTTATTTTTCTTTTAATTTTAAAACAGGACCCCGCTAAATTGCTGAGGCTGGCCTCAAACCTGTGATCCTCCTGTCTCAGCCCAGCTTGAATAAGTTTTCTTTCCTTCTTCTTCTTCTTCTTCTTCTTCTTCTTCTTCTTCTTCTTTTTGGTACTGGGGATTGAACCCAGAGGCATTCTACCTTCAAGCTACACCCCTAGCCCAATTCTATATCTTATTTGGAAACAGGGTCTCACAAGGTTGCTGAGACCCTCGCTACATTGCTGAGGTTGACTTTGAACCTGCGATCATCTTGTCTCAGCCTCTCAAGTAGTACTGAGATTACAAACGTGCACCACCACATCCAGCTTGAATAAAGTTTTGATTGCATAGTATATAAAATATGTTAGCCAGGAGTGGTGGTACATGCTTGCAATCCCAGCACTTGGGAGACTGAGACAAGAGGATCCCAGATTTGAGGACAGCCTCAGCAAGTACTAAGACTCTCAGCAACCTAGTGAGACCCTTAAAACACCATTTGGTCTTTAAAAAATTCAGAGCTGCACATGTTGGCACACACCTATAATACCAGTGACTCATGAGGCTGAGCGGGCAAGTTCAAGGCCAGCCTGGACAACTTAGTGAAACCTTGCCTCAAAATGAAAAATAAAAGCCAGGCGTAGTGGTGCACGCTTGTAATCCCAGTACATGGGAGGCTGAGACCAGAGGATAAAAAATAGGGCTGGGGCCAGGCGTGGTGGTGCACTCTTGTAATCCTAGTACTTGGGAGGCTGAGACAGGAGGATCGATGGTTCGAGGCCAGACTCAGCCACTTAGTGAGGCCCTCTGCAACTTAGTGAGACTCTATTTCAAAACAAAGAATAAAAATAGGGATGGGGGTGGAGCTCAGAGGTAGAATGCTCCTGAGTTCAATCCCCAGTACTGCAAAAAA
>PVLC010018988.1:0-31270 GCA_004027655.1 Graphiurus murinus | reverse complement strand
GTTCAATCCTCAGTACAAAAAAAAAAAAAAGTCAGCCTGAGTAACAATACACTTCATTTTTTTGTGTGTGTGTGTGTGGTACTGGGGATTGAACTCGGGGGCATTCTACCTCCAAGCTACATCCCCAGCCCCATTTTTTATTCTTTATTTTGAAAAAGGGTCTCACCAAGTTGCAGAGGGCCTCACTAAGTGGCTGAGGCTGGCCTCAAACCCGGATCCTCTGGTCTCAGCCTCTTGAGTACTGGGATTACAAGCATGCACCACCACGCCCAGCCAATACACTCCATTTTTAAGGGGCCTTACAATCTTTCAAAGCAACCACAAAATCTAAGGCACTGCTACCACGGGAATTTCAAGGAGGCTACCACGTTTTACATAGAAAGTGAAGTTCTTCACATTTTGGTTTTTTTTTTTTTTTTGCGGTACTGGGGATTGAACTCAGAGGCATTCTACCTCTGAGCTACACCCCCAGCCCTATTTTTTATTCTTTATTTTGAAACCGAGTCTCACTAAGTTGCGGAGTGCCTCACTAGGTAGCTGAGGCTGGCCGCGAACCCGGATCCTGCGGTCTCAGCCTCCCGAATGCTGGGATTACAAGCGTGGGCCACCACGCCCAGCTCACATTTTGGTTTTTTTGCACATCAAAAGTGAGTAGTTGAGCCAGCTGTAGTGGTGCAAGCCTGTAATCTCAGTACTTGGTTCGAGGACAGCCTCAGCAAATAGTGAGACTCTCATCAACCTAGTGAGACCCTGTTTCAAATAAAACTAAAAATTAGTGCTGGGGAGGGTGTAGATCGGAGGTAGAATGCCCCTGGGTTCAATTCCCAGTACCACACACACACACAAAGTGAGTAATTGGGTGTAGTAGTGCAGGTTTACGGCCAGTCTCGGCAACTTCGTGAGACTCTGTTTCAAAATAAAGAAATAAAATCGGGCTGGGGTGCAGCTAGGAGTAGAGCGCCCCTGAGTTCTGCCCCAGCACTCTACACACCTGCAAAATCACTGACGTGAATTTGCTTACACTACACTGGCCTGTGAGCTCCAGGAGGGCGGAGACTCTGGCCCCTGCGCTCTACGGTGCCCCCTGCAGGCAGGGTAAGCACTGCACGAGCTCAGTGGACAAGTTAGAACCAACAAGTAAGAGCCCAGCACCTCAGTGCAGCACAGTTCAGAGGGACGGGCACCAGAGCACAGCTCGCACAGCTTCAGGAAAAACCCCCGCTCAAGGTGCTGACTCACCTGGACAATCGAAAAGGATGTAGTCGTCCTCTACGTGGCCAAGACAGTTCTCCAGCCAGTCGAAATTGTTGGCGAAGTACTCCATGCAAAATACCAATCCCCCATTGGGGCCGAACCTCAGAGAATCATCCTCCATCACGTCATCTACCTCGATCAGTTCCCGGATGTCTGTGAAGGACAGACAGGGCCTAGAATGTAGGTGTCTGCTCCAAAATTACTATCCTGTCTAGTACCGATCTATGTTAAAAAACTCGTATGTATGAAATTACTTATGTCCATCTATAGGGAACTGACAGTAAGTTACTGTACAGCTAAACACTGTGTACTGGAATATTATACAACCATAGAAAGGAGCTCTTTAAGTACTGATATGATCTAATTAGCCAGTTTTTTTTTTTCTTTTGCGATACTAGGGATTGAACCCAGGCGCATTCTACCTCCAAGCTACACCCCTAGTCTTATTTTTTCTTTATTTTTGAAACAAGGCCTCACTAAGTTGTGGAGGGCCTCACTAAGTAGCTGAGGCTGGCTGCGAACCCAGATCCTCCTGTCTCAGCCTCCCAAATACTGGGAATACAGGCGCGTGCCATCATGCCCAGTTCTTGTGTGTGTATGTGTGTACATTTTTTTTTTTTTTTTTTTTTTTTTGCAGTACTGGGGATTGAACTCAGGGGCATTCTACCTCTGAGCTATACCCTCAGCTCCATTTTTTTTTTTTTTTAGATTTTTTTTTCCGGTACTGGGGATTGAACTCAGGGGCATTCTACCTCTGAGCTATCCCCCCAATCCTATTTTTTATTCTTTATTTTGAAACAGGGTCTCACTCAGTTGTGGAGTGCCTCACTAGGTAGCTGAGGCTGGCCATGAACCCGGATCCTCTGGTCTCAGCCTCCCAAATGCTGGGATTACAAGCGTGTGCCACCACGCGTGGCTAGCCCCATTTTTTATTCTTTATTTTGAAACAGGGTCTCACTAAGTTGCGGAGGGCCTCACTAGGCAGCTGAGGCTGGCCGAGAACCTGGATCCTCTGGTCTCAGCCTCCCAAATGCTGGGATTATAAGCGTGCGCCACCACGCCCGGCTGACCCAAGTATTTATATCTCCAGTATAAGTGAGCAGTTTTAACTTAACCTTTTTTTTTTGTTATGGTACTGGGGATTGAACTCAGAGGCATTCTACCTTCGAGCTACACCTCCAGCCCAATATTATTTCTTATTTGGAAGCAGGGTCTTGCTAGGTTGATGCAAGTCTCACTACTTGCTGAGGCTGTCCTCAAACCTGCGTTCCTCCTGTCTCAGCCTCCCAAGGACACAGATTACAGGCCCTTTTTTTTTTTTTTTTTTTTTTTTTTTGCGGTACTAGGGATTGAACTCAGAGGCATTCTACCTCCGAGCTATACCCCCAGCCCTATTTTTTATTCTTTATTTTGAAACCAAGTCTCACTAAGTTGCGGAGTGCCTCACTAGGTAGCTGAGGCTGGCCGCGAACCCGGATCCTCCGGTCTCAGCCTCCCGAATGCTGGGATTACAAGCGTGCGCCACCACGCCCGGCTACAGGCCCCTTTTTACTTAAGCTAGCCTGAGTGCTTTCTTTTTGCTGCAACCAAATAAGCTTTGCTACAGATTTACTATCACGGAAGTAAACAAGAAGGGACAGAGGTGAAAGACCAAGAGGGAGAAATCCACTCATTTTAAAGTTTTACATCAAAGACCAAGAAAAGATGCTGGGAGTGGTGGCGCATACCTAAAATCCTAGTACTTGGGAGGCTGAGACAGGAGGATTGCAAGTTCAAGGCCAGCCGCAGCCACTTACTAAGACTCTCAACAACCTAGCAAGACCCTTTTTCAAAACAAAAAAGGGCTGGGGGTGTAGCTCGGAGGTAGAATGCCCCTGAGTTCAATTCCTAGTACCAAAGACCAAGAAAGAAAGGGGGTACGGTCACACATATCATCACCAAATGACATTCAGTCTCATG
Organism: Graphiurus murinus; assembly: GCA_004027655.1. Taxonomy (NCBI): domain Eukaryota; kingdom Metazoa; phylum Chordata; class Mammalia; order Rodentia; family Gliridae; genus Graphiurus; species Graphiurus murinus. The sequence goes on along the minus strand of PVLC010018988.1, from coordinate 28,057 downwards.
GTTCAGTCCACTATGAACCAGGGAACCATGCTATACTGACTGCGTTCTGTTTCTGTGCCTGGAGGAGGGGAAGGCTCCGCTCAGACTCACCAGCCATCACTGGGTAGTTGAAGTGTTCTGCCGCTGGATCTAGGTTTACCACCTGGACAGACCGGTTGAGGGCTTCACAGTGCTGGACCATGGTGGCACAGTAGGTGCTCTGGAACATCACGAGGCATGAGAGGTCAGGGCGACGGGCAATGCACGCTATCTTCCCCACCCATAAAACTCTCTACCCCTTTTGGGGCACTGTCCACTAAGGTCAAACCTCTGCCTTCATCAACCCACACACTGACACACAAAACAAAAAGGACAGTTGGGCGTGGTGGCGCACGCTTATAATCCCAGTACTTGGGAAGTTGAGACAGGAGTGTCGCAGGATCGAGGACAGCTTCAGCAACGTAGCGAGGCTCTCAGCAACCTAGAGAGACCCTGTTGCAAAATTAAAAAAATAGAAAGGGCTGGAGGTGTAGCTCCGAGGTAGAATCCCTCTGGGTCAATCCCCAGTACCACACGCACACAAAGAGACACTGAAGCAGAGAGAAGGGACATGCCTGCGGTCTCGGGGTCCCCGGTACACACACCGCGGGCCCGCCCTCAGGACCCGATCCCCTGCCTCCCGCGAACTATCTTCCGATTCTCACCTTCCCGCTGCCCGCGGGGCCCATGACCAGCTGCGCATACCGCGGCATGCCGGCTCTCGGGCTTCCCAGCCGAGTCTGCACACTCCCTCCAGCCTTGGCGCGACGCGCACAGACTTCCGGGAACAGGAAGTGCGAACCAATCGCAATCGACACTTTCGTTTACGGTATCCCACTCCGTCACGCCCCCGACTACGGAAAGTCCCGCGGGCCAAATCCCGTGAGAAACGCGTCGGGCGGAAACGCCGAGGGGAGGAGGGAGAAAGCCCACTTGCGTGTGCGCAGAAGTAGTTGGCGGAAACGCCGCCGCCGTTGGGAAACCTCCTCCGCTTGGTTGCCTAGGTGATAACGGATAACGGATCGCGCGCAGCATCCCTTAGGCCGAGTGCTTTGGACCCGGGCTGGCACGCTGTCGTTTTCCTTGCGATTGGTGACACCTGAGATTTGCCAAACGTACTGACAGGCTGGAATACTGCGATGGAAGGCGCCTTTTGGTTTAGGGAGCACCCCCCTTCCACTAAAAAGATGCCCACGTGCAGACGCGCGGTCCCCGCGGGACGCCCGCCCCTCCCCCGGCGCAGCCCCGGGGCCGTGCATCTGCGCTCAGCGCCCCGCGGCGTCCGAGGGGCCGGGCCCGGCGCGGTGGCCCCCTTCACCCCGTCGCTCCCCGCCCGGCGCGTGCGCGCGGACCCGGGAGGGGACCGCGGAGAGCGTCTCCCGCGCGCAGCTCGCGGTCCGGGCAGCGGGGAGATGCCGGGTCGGGGTCCCGGGCCCGACGGGACCGAGTGCGGCTCTTCCTCAGAGGCCGGGGCCGAGGGTGGCAGCGGCGGGTGAGGCTGGGGGCCCGGTGGGGGTCAGGGGACGGCGCCGCGCCCCGAGCGTGAGGCCCTCGAGGACCCGTCCCCAGCGCGCCCGGGTGACCCGGAGAACGTCAGTTGTGGGTGGCCAGGATGGGAAAGATGGAGGCCGACTCGTGGTTTAGGGCCAGGGCTTCTCGGAGGGACGCTTCCGAGGAGGGTTTTGGTGCGGTGACTGAGGCCGTCTCCCAGTACCTGGGAGGCTGAGACAGGAGGATTGCAGGTTCACAGCCAGCGTCAGCAACTTAGTGAGGCTGTCTGCAATTTAGTGAGATCCTGTTTCAAAATAAAGAATAAAAAATAGGGTTGGGGTGTAGTTCAGAGGTAGAATGCCCCCTGAGTTCCATCCCCAATACCAATAATAAATAAATAAATAAATATGGGATGAAGTCAAAAGCTGTATGGTGGTACACATTTGTAATCCCAGTACTTGGGAGGCTGAGACAGGAGGATTGCAAATGCGAGGCCACCCTCAGCAATTTAGCAAGACCTTGTTTCCAAATAAAAAATAGAATCAGGCAGGGAATATAGCTCAGAGATAGAATGCCCCTGAGTTTGATCCCCAATATCACTCAGACACACACACACACACACACACACACACACACACACACACACACAAATGGGATGAAGCTGGATGTGATGGTACACACTTGTAATCCCAGTACTTGGGAGGCTGAGATAGGAGGATCGGGGTCTCGGGCAGCCTCAGCTACTTAGTGAGGCCCTCTGCAACTTAGTGAGACCCTTTTTCAAAATACAGAATAAAAATAGGACTGGGGGTGTAGCTTGGAGGTAGAGTGCCCCTTAGTTCAATCCTCAGTACTGCAAAATAAAAATTTTAAAAAGACAAAATAGGCCTGGGAGCCTGGGAGTGAGACTCAGAGGTAGAATGCCCCTGAGTTCAATCCTCAGTAACACAGACACACACAGACACACAGATGGGATAGGGCTGGATGTGGTGGTGCATGCCTAGAATCCCACAGTACTTGGAAGGCTGAGACCAGAGGATCTTGGTTCAAGGACAGTCCTGGCAATTTAGTAAGGCCCTGTTTCAAAATAAAAAAAAATAAAATAGGGTTGGGGGTATAACAGAGGTAAAATGCCCTTGGGTTCAATCCCCAGTACCACAAAAAGAAAGAAAGAAAGAAACTCATTTCATAAAAAGCTTGAAGCAATTAAGGATTTAAGCAGAAGAAAATTTGTAATATATCTGCTGGAAACATAAAAATAAAAAATCAGATGTGATATGATCCTTTTTCATTTGAAATGCATTCTTTAGTGCTTATGAAGATGTCATTTATTACATATTATTTATATCCTTTTTTTTTTAACAGATCAGCTGGACATTCTTATTACCTGAAATCCAAAGGTACTGTGAGTGGTGTATATAAAGCAGATAATAGAGCCGGGCGTGGTGGCGCACGCTTGTAATCCCAGCATTCGGGAGGCTGAGACCAGAGGATCAGGGTTCTCGGCCAGCCTCAGCTACCTAGTGAGGCACTCTGCAACTTAGTGAGACTCGGTTTCAAAATAAAGAATAAAAAATAGGGCTGGGGGTATAGCTCCGAGGTAGAATGCCCCTGAGTTCAATCCCCAGTACCGAAAAAAAAAAAAAAAAAATAAAGCAGATAATACCTGTAAATGACTCCAAGAAACCGATCGGGCTCCAAGAAACCGATCTGCCTGTACTTACACAACAAACAGAGGGGTTTTTTTGTTTTTTGTTTTTGTTTTGTTTTGTTTTGTTTGCGGTACTGGGGATTGAACTCAGGGGCATTCTACCTCCGAGCTATACCCCCAGCCCTATTTTTTATTCTTTATTTTGAAACTGAGTCTCATTAAGTTGCGGAGGGCCTCGCTAAGTAGCTGAGGCTGGCCTCCAACCTGGATCCTCTGGTCTCAGCCTCCGAATGCTGGGATTACAAGCGTGCGCCACCACGCCCGACTCCAAACAGAGTTTTTAAACTAGACTTTATTAGCATCTCTGATAAACTGAGTCTTTAAGAGTTTCAAAAGCTGGGTGAGGTGGCTCATGCTTGTAATCCATTATTTTGAGGCTGAGACAGGAGGATCACAGGTTCATGGCCAGCCTCAGCTACTTAGTGAGACTTGTTTCAAAAATAAAGAACAAGCCAGGCATGGTGGTGCACGCTTGTTATCCCAGTACTTGGGAGGCTGAGACAGGAAGATCACAGGTTCGCAGCTAGCCTCAGCTACTTAAGTGAGGCCCTCCCTCCCCAACTTTGTGAGACCCTGTTTCAAAATAAAGAATAAAAAATAGGGCTAGGGATGTAGCTCAGAGGTAGAATGCTCCTGGGTTCAATCTCCAGTACCGAAAAGAGGAAAAAAAAAAAAAAAAAAGAACAAAATAAAAGTCTAAAATAGGGTTGGGGATGTAGCTCAGAGGCAGAAAGCTTCTGGGTTACATCCCCAGTACCACCAAAAAAAAAAAAAAAAAAAAAAAAAAAAGCAAGCTAGCAGGTTCTTTCTCTTTTGTCTCGCTATATTGCCAAGACTGGCCGCAAGCCTCTCTGATCTCCTGCTTTGGCTTCCCAAATGGTGGCATTACAAGTGTGCGCCACCATACCAAGCTTGTTTTTGTCTTTTAACTCCAACACTGAAGAACTATTTGGAAAGTGCTATCCTTTACGTGAGAAGTAAGTATTAGCATGATGGGAAGCTGAGTCAGTAGGACCGCAGGTTTGAGGACAGCCTCAGCAAGTAGGGAGACTCTCATCAATCTAGAGAGACCCTGTTTAAAAAAAAAAAAAAGGACTGGAAGAGCTGGACATGGTGGTGCAGCTTGGAATCCCCAGTACTTGGGAGGCAGAGATGGCAGGATCTGGGTTTGCAGCCATCCTCAGCTACTTAGTGAGGCTCTCCACAATTTAGTGAGACCCTGTTTCAAAATAAAGAATAAAAAATAGGACTGGTATAGCTCAGAGGTAGAATGCCCCTGGGCTCAATCTCCAGCACCCCCTCCCCCAAAAGTCGCCATCTTATGTAAAATACATTACTACAGAATAATCAATGATACATGTAACTATCTAGATATTATTAAATGTGTTGAGCTGATCCTTGCCTATGATAATGTCCTTGTCTACAGATAGAATCAAAGAAGCACATAAAGTGAACTCACACATAGCCAAGCTTCAGGAGTTATGGAAAACTCCTCAAATTCAAACGATTTACATCCCTAAGTCAATGTTGGATGCATCCTTCCTAATGGTATGTTAACAAGGAATTGTGTGTGTAGTGCTGACAATCAAATCCAGGGTCTCACACATGCTAGGCAAGCATTCTACCATCGAGCTCTACCCCTAACCTCAGGAAACATTATTTGTTTATTTGTAGTACTGGGGATGGAACCCAGGGGCATTCTACCTCTGAGCTACACCCTAACCCTATTTTATTCTTTTATTTTGAAACAGGGTCTCACCAAGTTACAGAGGGCTTCACTAAATTGCTAAGACTGACTGCAAACCTGTGATCCTCCTGTGTCAGCCTCCCAAGTATTGGAATTACAAGTGTGTGCCACCACACCTGGCCAAGAAACATCCAAACATCAATATTGTTAGCCAGGCATGGCCCACACCTGTAATCCCAGTACTTGGGAGGTTAAGACAGGAGGATCACAGATTCAAGGTCAGCCTCAGCAATATAGCAAGACTTTCAGCAACCTAGTGAGCCTTCATTTCAACACAAAACAAAAGGGCTGGGGTGTAGTTTGGAGGTAGAATGCCTCTTGGTTCAATCCCCAGTACCAAAAAAAAAAAAAAAAAAAGTAAAATTTAAGGAATAGTCTTTTCCAGAACCAGAATAATAATTGTATGTGTTGGACATACTGAGAGAGATATATTATCTTGATCGCCACTTAAATAATTCTGACCAGTTTTGTTTCCTGATTATTTATTTGTTTTGGTAGTGGGCATTGAACTCAGGGCATTCTACCTCCAAGCTATATACCCCTAGCCCTATTTATTTAGTTAGTTTTTGATGGTGGTACTGGGGATGGAACCCAGGGGCATTCTACCTCCAAGCTATACCCCCAGCCCTATTTTATTCTTTTATTTGGAAATAGAGTCTCACTAAGTTGCAGAGTGAACCCGGATCCTCCTGTCTCAGCCTCCTAAGTACTGGGATTACAAGTGTGGGCCACCACTCCTTGCAGCCCTTTTTATTTTGAAACAGGGTTTCATTAAGTTGCTGAGCCTGGCCTCCAACCTGAGATCCTCCAGTCTCAGTCTCCTGAGAACTGAGATTACAGGCTCTTTTCTTTCTCTTAAGGGCCATTTTAACTTAGTTGAATTGTTTAAGTAAAATGCACAGATTCGTGGGACATGGTGCCGCAGGCTTGTAATCCCAGTGCTTGGGAGGCTGAGACAGGAGGATCGCAGGTTCTTAGCCAGCCTCAGCTACTTAGTGAGGCCCTCTGCAACTTAGTGAGACCCTGTTTCAAAATAAAGAATTAAAAAATAGGGCTGGGGTGTAGCTCAGAGGTAGAATGCCCCTGGGTTCCATCCCCAGTACTGAAAAAAAGAAAAACAAAAAAACCACAGATTCTCCTGAATATCCATTCTTTGATATAAGGAACACTGCCAACTTCTGTTCTCCAACACAAGCTATAAATCCTGTCTTTTAGCATCCAGACCTCACGATCGGCCAGAAGCATTATCTGTGCAGCATCGCCAAGATCTACAATGCAAACTACCTGAGGTCGTTGATGAAGAGGCAGTACATGCACGTGATCCAGCGCAGCTCGCAGAAGCCAGGCAGGTACCGCCCTCCCGTCGGGTTCTCGCTACCTCTCCCAAGAAGGGAGAGGCTCTTCTTTTCTTTTTCTTCCTTGGCACTGGGGATTGAACCCAGAGGCATTCTAACTCCAAGCTGTACTTCCAGCGCGATTTTTTTTTTTTTTTTCGGTACTGGGGATTGAACTCAGGGGCATTCTACCTCCAAGCTATATCTCCAGACCTATTTTTTATTCTTTATTTTGAAACAGGGTCTCACTGAGTTGCGGAGTGCCTCACTAGGTAGCTGAGGCTGGCCTCGAACCCGGATCCTCCGGTCTCAACCTCCCAAATGCTGGGATTACAAGCGTGCGCCACCACACCCGGCTGGGAGAGTCTTCTAACGGAGGTGATTTGTGTGTGACAGGTGTCCTCACTCATCACAGGAGCCACCTCAGCTCTCCTTACTCACCAAAGCATTACCCCGGCACTTCATGGCAACACCAGCTGGAGAGAGAGGACTCTTGCAACACCGCAGCCGCGTTTGCACCTGGGATGATCTTACAGCATTCGCTCTGGCGACCAGTGAGAAACAAAGAAGGGTCTGTTCCCATGGTTTCCGAGGGACAAAACATACTCCACTGGATCTGCCGCAGAGCTAAGTGGCAGTAAAGTGTTCCCCAGCCAGCGCAGCGTGGTGGCCCCCGCACGCTTGTAATCCCAGTAGGTGGGAGGCTGAGACAAGAGGATCATAGGGTTTTGGGCCAGCCTCAGCTACTTATTGAGGCCCTCTGCAATTTAGTGAGACTGTTTCAAAATAAAGAATAAAACAGAGCTGGGGGGTCGTAGCTCGTAGGTAGAATGCCCCTGGGTTAAATCCCCAGAACTCCAACAACAAAAAAATAGGGCTGGGGTTGTAGTTCAGAGGTAGAATGCCCCTGGGTTCAATTTCCCATACCACCACAAAAAAAAAAGTGTTCCCTGGCTGGTGCTGCGTGGTAGCCCACACCTGTAATCCCAGTAGTTGGGAAGCTGAGACAGGAGGATCACAGGTTCAAAGTCAGCCTCAGCAACATAGTGAGACTCTCAGCAACTTAGTGAGACCCTGTTTCCAAATAAAAAATACAACAAAAATAGGGTTAGGGGTGTAGCCCAGAGGTAGAAGATCCTTGGGTTTCATCCCTAGTACCACACCAAAAAAATAAATAAAGTATTCCCCAATATGTTTGCTTAACTCAGAATAGGATGGACAAAAACACTAAAGGATATTATTTTCTCTTTACTGAGCTGATTGGAATATGCCACTTTGTGTGTGTGTGTGTGTGTGTGTGTGAGAGAGAGAGAGAGAGAGAGAGAGAGAGAGAGAGAGAGAGATACCAGGTTGAACCCAGAGGCAGCCTGCCTCTGGGCCACACCCCCAGCCCTTTTTACTTTGCACTTGATCTTAGCCAAAAGGCTGAGAAGGGATAGCCCTTTTTGTTTTGAAACAAGGTCTCTCTAAGTTACCATATGCTACCCTTGAACCTGTGAGCCTCCTGTCTCAGCCTCCCAAGGACTGGGACCATGGGTGTTCATCACCACGCCCAGCAATGCCACTTCTTTCAGGACATATTTTGTGGAATTGTAAAAACTTTTTAATTTTTGGGCCGGGCATGGTGGCGCACACTTATAATTCCAGTACTGAGGAGGCTGAGTCAGGGGATCGCAGATTCACGGCTAGCCCAGCTACTTAGTGAGGCCCTGTTTCAAAAAATTGTTTGGTGCTACAGATTGAACCCAGAGACATTCTACCTATGAGCTACACTCCCAGCCCAATTTTATTTTTTATTCTGAAGCAGGGTCTCACTAAGTTGCTGACCCCGTCCTCAAACACACAATCCTCCTCTCTCACTCTCCCAAGTACTGGGATTACAAGTGAGTGCCACCAAGCCGGCCTGTAAAAACTTCTTGATCAGCGAGAGCTATGGACTGGCCTGTTCAATATGTTTCTATTCAAATTCAAAATAATGCGAACACTTCTAAAAAGAGAAGCATATGGTTGTTTCTGCACTAGGGAATACAAAAAAACAAAAAAGGAGAAAAAAGGGCGATTAGAAAGCTCGAGTATTCGAACTGTGCTATAAGTTAACTCTGCATTCCAGGGTTATTAAATCACAGGAGAATTTGGGGGCTGAAATAAAAAGAATTTGTATGGTCTCCTACATACATTAGGCAGGTTCACATTACTTAACTCCAGTTAAGATGCTTCCTTTTTATTATAGGTTAAAAACTGGATATGCATCTAAAATAAGATGTAAGTCACTGAAGATCTTTAGAAGACCAGGCCGACTGTTCATGCAACCAGGTACATTTAGAACTAAAAAATAAGTGTTTTTGTTTTGGTACTGAGGATTGCACTCAGGGACATTCTACCTCCAAGCCACACCCCGGACCTATATTTATTTATTTATTTTCCGGTACTGGGGATTGAACCCAGGGGCATTCTACCTCCAAGCTACATCCCCAGCCCTATTTTTTATTCTTTATTTTGAAACAGGGTCTCACTAAGTTGCGGAGGGCCTCACTAAGCTGAGGCTGGCCGCAAACGTGGATTCTCCTGTCTCAGCCTCCCAAGTACTGGGATTACAAGCGTGCGCCACCACGCCCAGCTATTTTATTTCTTATTTTGAAAGAGAGTCTCGCTAAGTTGCTGAGGGTCTTGCTAAATTGTTGGGACTGGCCTCAAACCAGCAATCCTCCTGTCTCAACCTCCCAAGTACTGGGATTACAGGTGTGTACCACCCTGCCTGGCAGTACTATATATCTTAAAAAGAGTAAGAGATTTGGGGCAAAGAAGAGATGACTAAACTGAGGACTTCAGGTAGTTTCTCTCTGCTAAAGGTTTATTAATCATCTAGGTCATTTTGAAAGTTGTACTTAGGACTTTAAAGCCAGGCGTGATGGCACATGCCTGTGATCTCAATACTTGGGAGGTTGAGACAAGAGGATCGCCTGTTCAAGGAAAGCCTCAGCAAATAGACTCTCATCAACCTAGTGGGATCCTGTTTCTAAATAAGAAATCAAATTGGGCTGGGGGTGTAGTTTGAAGGTAGAATGCCTCTGGGTTCAGTCCCCAGTACCACACACACACACACACATACACAAAGAACTTTATTTCCAAAACAGACATTATAAACTTTTTTCTTCAGCTTCTTCAAATGATTTTGAATCTTACATGAATGAAGAGAAAAAGGAAGAAGATTTACTAAATAAGTATATGCAGTCACTGTCAATTGAAGAACAGGGAGAGTGTCTGATGTTAACTTGACAGTCTTCTCTTGAGTACCGAATTCAAACACCAACTGACACCCAAAGGTGGAGGGAGGGGATTGTCAACTTTCCTCTTTGTTTAGGGTAGTGTTATTCACCATTAAGTCATTAATTTCGGTTTATTCAGAAATTTTTACATCAATATAATTGATCTGATATTGTTCTATGTACCAATGATATATTTGTGTAATAAAATTTATGTGTAATATATGCTTGTATGTCAAGTAGATATAATTAAAATGTTTGTTGGCACTTAGAGTCGAGTTTTTTCCGACAAATAGATTGTATAATTCCTTCTTTCTCAATTTACAGTAAGTTCTAAAATAGCAGTATTAGAGCCGGGCGTGGTGGCACACGCTTGTAATCCCAGTGTTTGGGAGGCTGAGACTGGAGGATCCGGGTGTACAGCCAGCCTCAGCTGCTTAGTGAGCCCTCCCTGTTTCAAAATAAAGAATAAAAAAAAAAAAAATAGGGCTGGGGCTGTAGCTCGGAGGTAGAATGCCCCCAGTTTCCATCTCCAGTACTGAAAAAGAAAAAAAACTAAAAAGCAGTATTAGAATTTTTTTTGTGTGTGTGTGGTACTGGAAATGGAACCCAGGGGCATTCTACCTCCAGGTTATCCCCCAGACCTTTTTTTTTTTTTTTTGCGGTACTGGGGATTGAACTCGGGGGCATTCTATCTCCGAGCTACACCCCCAGCCCTATTTTTTATTCTTTATTTTGAAACCGAGTCTCACTAAGTTGCGGAGTGCCTCACTAGGTAGCTGAGGCTGGCCGCGAACCCGGATCCTCCGGTCTCAGCCTCCCAAATGCTGGGATTACAAGCGTGCGCCACCACGCCCAGCATCCCCCAGACCTATTTTGTATTTTATTTGGAAACAGGGTTTCACTAAGCTGCTGAGAGCCTAAGTTGCTGAGGCTGGCTTCAAATGCAATCCTCCGGTCTCAGACTCCCAAGTACTGGGATTACAAGTGTGCACCACCAGGCCCAGCCTACAAGTTTTTTCTTGACTGGGGCAAGAAAAACTCTGAAATACTCATAGAATAGCACTTTTTCTTTTCTTTTTTTTTTTTGCAGTACTGGGGATGGAACCCAGGGGCATTCTACCTCCAAGCTACATGCCCAGCCCTATTTTTTATTCTTTATTTTGAAACAGGGTCTCACTAATTTGCGGAGTCTCACTAAATAGCTGAGGCTGGCCGCGAACCTGGATCCTCTGGTCTTAGCCTCCCTAGTATTGGGATTATAAGCGTGCGCCACCATGCCTGGCTTATTTTCATGTTTTTAAATATTAATTAAAGCTAGGTGTGGTGGCACTCACTTGTAATCCCAGTTCTTGGGAGGCTGAGACAGAAGGATTGCAGGTTCAAGGACAGTCTCAGCAAGTAGTAAAACTCTCATCAACCTAGTGAGACCCTGTCTGAAAATCAAATTAAAATAGGGCTGGGGGTGTGGCTTGGAGGTAGAATGCCCCTGCGTTCAAACCCCAGTACCACAAAAAAAAAAAAAAGTAAAGTTGTGCAAGAGGTAGAGTTTGGAGGTAGATCACCCTGGCTTCAATCCCCAGTACCACACACACACACAAACTAAACACATTATCAAGAAAGTATAAATGAAAGGTAAACATTTATTATGAGAAGAGAAAAATGTATACACAAAATCTAGATTCTTTCTCTTCATGCACTACTTTTGTAGTAGAGTCCAAATACCGACTTTGAAGATGTTTTCAAGGATAAATTTTTCTTAGCATGTGACTATTTACTGTGTGGTGGGCTTTTTTTCCATAGAAATCATATACTGTAAATATATTCTTATAGTTTACAAGAAGCTTAGAACACAATGTATTAACAGAAAAGACACATTTTGCTGCAAAGTATTATAAAAGTGATACAATGTGTAGCTCTTAAGTGTTTAATTACTTGAACGGGGAATGCAAAACGGAAGATGATCCAGACAGGCCTGGCTTTACGACTTTTTGTATTCAATGCGCTCTACTTTCACGTCGTCTCCGATGAGCTGATAGACGTAAGTGACCACTGTAGAAGCCTGGATATCCATCAGCACAAATGACGGAATGATATTTCTGGAAGAAAAAAAAGTCAGTGGTACTAAAATGCAGCTGCACTAGAAATTTCAATGTAAGTTAACAATTTGGATTCAAGGATAAATCTGGTTACTACTCAAATACTAAAAAGAACAGTTACCAAAAAGGATATAATTACTTAAAAGGTTAAATTTCAGCTGGGTACAGTGGCACACACCTGTAATCCCAGTACATGAGAGGCTGAGACAGGATTCCAGGTTCAAGACCAGCCTCAACAACTTAGTGAGACTCTCAGCAAGCTAGCAAGACACTGTTTCCAAACAAAAAATAAGCCAGCTGTGATGCTGTATGCTTGTAATCCCAGTACTTGGGAGGCTGAGACAGGAGGATTGTAGGTTTGCAGCCAGCCTCAGCAATTTTTTTTTTTTTTTTTTTTTTGTGGTACTGGGGATTGAACTCAGGGGCATTCTACCTCCGAGCTACACCCCCAGCCCTATTTTTTTTATTCTTTATTTTGAAACAGGGTCTCTCTAAGTTGCGGAGTGCCTCACTAAGTAGCTGAGGCTGGCCACGAACCCGGATCCTCCAGTATCAGCCTCCCAAATGCTAGGATTACAAGCGTGCGCCACCATGACCGGCTCAGCCTCAGCAATTTAATGAGGCCCTCTGCAACTTAGTGAGACCCTGTTTCAAAATAAAAAATTACAAAAAAGCGCTGGGGTCGGGTGTAGTGGCACACACCTGTAATCTTAGTACTTGGGAGGCTGTGATAGTAGAACTGCAGGTTCGAGGACAACCTCAGCAAGTAGACTTATCAACCAAATACATTTATAAATATTTGAAATATTTGGAATTTATCAAGTAATCCTTTTATTATGCTCATCAATCTAGTTTCAAAATAAAAATAACTGTAATCCCAGTATGTGGGAGGCTAAGACAGGAGGATTACAGGTTTACCACGTGAGACTCAGCTATTTAGGCCTTCTGCAACTAAGTTTCCAAATAAATAATAAAAAATAGGGCTAGGGATATAGCTTGGAGGTAGAATGCCCCTGAGTTCAAGCCTCAGTACTGCAAAAAATTAAATAAATAAATAAAATAGGACTAGGGGTATAACTTGGAAATAGAATGGGTTCAATCCCCAGTACCACTAAATAAATCAATGAATGAAAAATAAATTAAAACTGGACATGGTGGCACATGCCTGTAATCGCAGGTTTAAGGACAGCCTCAGCAATTAGTGAGATTCTCACCAAACTAGTTTCAAAATAAAAATAAAATAGGGCTAAGGGTATAGCTCAGGGATACAATGCCTCTGGATTCAATCCCTAGTACCACATAAAAAAAAAAAGTTACATTTCTCTTTATGAAGTGTCACAAAGGTTAACTTTGCTAACCCATCCCAAGTTCTTAAACTGGATACTACTTACGTCTCCAGGGCATTATACGCTCCAGTAGCAGAACCTGGGTTAATGTAGAATTTATTTTCATGCTCAAATGCTTCAAATTTGTGCGTGTGTCCTGAGATAAGAATGTCCACATCGAACTGCCTCTGCAGCAGGGCCAAGCTGGCCATGTCTCCCCACGGGATAACCTGGTGTCCATGGATCAGGCCGATTTTGAACTGTCCCACGGTCACAACTTTCTGTTCCGGATAATTCAGATTCTAACATAAGAAACAAGACACTGATGTTAAAAACAAAGCAAAAAACTATCTGTTTAAATATTCAACTTCATATGGAGGTCTTGATACAGTGCCCCACACCAAACATATTTGTAAATATTTGACTATAACTAAGCTTACAACACAATTACTTAATGTAAACTGGAATTTATCAAGCAATCCTTTTATTGTATTCATTTCTTTCTTTCTTTATTTATTTCTTTTTTGTGGTATTGGGGATGGAAACCCAGGGGCATTCTACCTGCGAGCTATACCCCCAGCCTGATTTTTTAAATGTCTTATTTGGAAACAGGGTCTCACTAGGTTGCTGAGAGTCTCACTACTTGCTGAGGCTGTCCTCAAAAATGTGATCCTCTTATCTCAGCCTCCCACATACTGGGATTACAAGCGTGTGCCACTACATCCGGCTCCAATTTTATCTTTTATTTTTATTTTTTGCGGTACTGGGGATTGAACTCAGGGGCATTCTACCTCCGAGCTATACCCCCAGCCCTATTTTTTATTCTTTATTTTGAAACCGAGTCTCACTAACTTGCAGAGTGCCTCACTAGGTACCTGAGGCTGGCCGCGAACCCGGATCCTCCAGTCTCAGCCTCCCAAATGCTGGGATTACAAGCATGCGCCACCACGCCCGGCTCAATTTTATCTTTTATTTTAAGACAAGGTCTCACTAAATTGTGGAGGGCCTCACTAAGTACCTAAGGCTGGTCTCAAACCTGGGATCCTCCTGTCTCAGCCTCCCAAGTACTGGAATTACAAGCATGCACCATTACGCCCAGCTTATTGTATTCATTTCTATAGACTATAGGTTCTTTTTTTTTTTTTTTGCGGTACTGGGGATTGAACTCAGGGGCGTTCTATCTCCGAGCTATACCCCCAAGCCCTATTTTTTTATTCTTTATTTTGAAACTGAGTCTCACTAAATTGCGGAGTGCCTCACTAGATAGCTGAAGCTGGCCGCGAACCCGGATCCTCTGGTCTCAGCCTCCCGAATGCTGGGATTACAAGCGTGCGCCACCACGCCCGGCAGACTGTAGGTTCTTTAGGTCATGCTCTGAAGAATAATTATTCTGGGCCAGGGATGCAGCCCTGTGATGGACTGCTTCTCTAGCATGTAGGAGGACAACAATAACAAAAAAGAGTAAGCCGGGTGTGGTGGCACATGCCTGTAATCCCAGTACTTGGGAAGCTGAGGCAGGAGGATCATAGGTTCACGGCCAGCCTCAGCAACTTGGTGGGGGACTATACAACTTAGTGAGACCCTGTTTCAAAATAAAAAATAAAATAGGGCTGCAGTGTAGCTCAGAGGTTCAATTTCCAGTACCACAAAAAACAAAAACAACAACAAAAAACTCCACTATATACATTTTGTTTGGTACAAAGGAATCAGTTTTATTGTTCTAAAGCATACAATGAATCTGAGCGTTGTGGCGCAGCCTGGAATTCTAGTACTTGGGAGGCTGAGAGATAGGATTGCAAGTTCAAAGTCAGCCTCAGCAACTCAGTGAGGCTCACATCAACTTAGTGAGACCCTGATTCCAAATAAAAAATAAAACAGGGCCGAGGGGTGTAGCTTGCAGGCAGAATGCCCCGGGTCAATCCCCAGTACTACCAAGAAAAAAAAAAAAGGGATCATTTTGTTACTACTTGGAGAACCAACCAGAAGGAGGAAGGGTAGAATCAGGATACTGGAACACAGGAAAGCAATATGATGTTCATAACAGTCTACCTACCTACTTATCTATATGAAGTGACAGCACTACCAAAAAGACCGTAACAAAGCCACTTTAACTAAGTATCAATTTATTTAGTTAGAATGTAAGTACTTAATACGTACTTAATACTGAGTAGTCTAAGTCAGTGATTTTCAAACACTAAGGGAGGAGAGTGTATAGTGAAAGTTGAGCATCATTAATCTAAAAATTCAAAATCTAAAATTCTCCAAAATAGGAAATTTTTTGAGTGGCCCACATGATGTCACAGGTGGAAAATTCCACATCTGGTCTCATATGCTGGGTTACAGTCAAAATGCAGGTGCTCATAGATTACTGTATAAATTGCCTTCAAGCTAAATGTACAAGGTGTATGCGAATGAAACAAGTGAATTCTGTGTCTAGACTTTGGTCCTCTCCCTAAGATATCACATTAGGTATATGCAAATATTTCAAAATGTGAAAAAACAAAATCTAAAAGGTTTTTTTTTTTTTTTCAGTACTGGGGATTGAACCCAGGGGCATTCTACCTCTGAGTTACACCCCCAGGCCTATTTTTTATTCTTTATTTTGAAACAGGGTTTCATTAAGTTGTGGAGGGCCTCTCTAAGTAGCTGAGGCTGGCCGAAAACCCGGATCCTCCAATTGTGTGTGTGTGTGATACTGGAGATTGATCCCTGGGGCATTCTGCTTCCAAGCTATACCTCTATTTTACTTTTACTTTGAAGCAAGGTCTCACTAGGTTGATGAGAGTCTCACTACTTGCTGAAGCTGTCCTCGAACCTGTGAGCCTCCTGTCTTAGCCTCCCAAGCACAGGGATTACAAATGTGTACCACTATGCTCGGCATATTTGGCAAATTTTAAAAAGCAAGCAAGCAAAAAAAAAAACGACCTTACCAGTTGAGAAACCCTAGTCTAATAGATAAAGCTTATGTAAGAAGAAACGGAAACACATCACCTCATCGAAGTCTCCTCGCACGATATGCACGTCGCCAGCCAGGGTCTTGAGGTAGTCATAGCTCTCCTTGGTGCAAAGGTTGCCCGTGCAGAGAATGTGCTGGATCTTTCCTGGCACCAAAAGTTTTTTGAATTTGGCCGGCAAACTGTTGCACCGGTGTGGGATGTGCAGGTCTCCTAACACCAACACCAACTTCAAAGTGTCAAAGTGAGATAGCATAATATTAAACACGATGCCAAACAAGCCGGTCTTCTCCCATCACCCCCATATAAATCAGACTTCTCAGAGACTCCAGAGCCCAGCAGAGCAGACGTTGCTCACACAGTCCCTACAATGACATTTACCCAGACACATATGGTGGCATACTCTGTTCTACATCAATCTTACTTTATCTTGGATAATCTTTGATATCTTCACTTTCTTTCATTAGAAACCCTCACTGTCATACTGTAATTACCTAGAGTAAATTGCCTATGTACTGTCGGTATAGTTCCCAAACTTAAAAAAATAACATCTCCACGTGCTTTAGACCATTAAAACAAAAGGGAGAGGTCAGCTAAGTAAGTGATGAATTCAGCAGGAGGGAGTTCAGAGCTGCAACACAGACTCACATGCCAAGAGTACATTTGCTCTTAAATATAAATGAATAAAAAACCTCAACCCGTAAAGGTTCAAGATTGACAAATAACATTATTTAATTTAGTCAAATAGTCATTTAACAAAATATTGTTAAGAAAGTTATTTAGAGGTAGAATGCCCCTGGGTTCAATACCCAGTACTGAAGAAAAACAAAACAAAACATAAAAATATCTGAGCCAGGCATGGTGGTGCACGCCTGTAATCCCAGTACTTGCAAGGCTGAGACAGGAAAATCACAGGTTCGAAACCAGCCTCAGAAAAGTAAAGACTCTCAGCAATCATTTCAAAATAAAAAATAAAACGGGGATGGAGGTGTAGCTCAGAGGTAGAATACTCCTGAGTTAAATTTCCAGTATACCCCCAAAATATATATAGATAGATATATAGATATAGATATTTGGAGCCAGGCTTGGTAGAGGACACCTGTAATACAAGAACTTGGTAGGCTGAGACAAGAGGATTACAGGTTTGAAGCCCACCTCAGCAACTTAGCAAGGCCCATTTCAAAATAAAACGAAAATAGGATTGGGGGTATAGCTTGGAGGTAGAATGCCTCTGGGTTCCATCCCCAGCACCACACACACACATACACTCTGAGCTTCTCTTATTCTTGAGGTGGTCTGCATTCTCCCTTGTACGAGTATTTCCTACTTTCCTAAATCAATCTCTATGTCTCTCAAAAATAAACAAAAAATATAAAATTAAATAAATAAAATATTTGCCCTCTAGAAAACAAGAGAATCAATTTGATCAGTTTAAGTACCTCCATTCTATACAGGATGTTTTCCCTTACAGACATCCCATCCATAAAGATACGTACTCTTTCATTGTTTTTTATTCCCTACTATTATCAAAGAAAACATTAAATATCTAATAGGATAAAACAAAATAGTTTTACCACAGCAAACTTTGTAAATTAAAATTAATCAAATAAAACATGTGAAATTAAAATGATTACTAAAACAAGCTTGATGCATCTGACAACAAAAGTAAAAATGACTGCAAAGAAAAGAACTGTTATCAGAACATGGAGTAACTGAAGGAACAGGAGGTTACAAAATCGGCACTCTTTTTGGTACTGGGGATTGAACCCAGGGGCATTCTATCTCCAAGCTACACCCCCAGCTCTTTTTTATTTTTTGTTTTGAAACAGGGTCTTGCTAGGTTGCTGAGAGTCTGGCTATGTTGCTGACACTGGCCTTGAACCTGTGATGATCCTCCAGTCTCAGCCTCCCAAGTACTGGGATTACAGGCACGCGCCACCATGACCAGCAAATTAGCACACTTTAAAAGAAATTGTTACCTGGGTATGGTGGCACATACCTATAATACCAGTAATTAGGAGCCTGAGACAGGAGGATTGCAGGTTTGAGAATAGCCTCAGCAATTTATAGTGAGATCCTCTCTCTGCAACTTAGTGAGACTCTGTTTCAAAATAAAAAATAAATAGGGAGCCGGGCGTGGTGGCGCACGCTTGTAATCCCAGCATTCGGGAGGCTGAGACCGGAGGATCCGGGTTTGCGGCCAGCCTCAGCTACCTAGTGAGGCACTCCGCAACTTAGTGAGACTCGGTTTCAAAATAAAGAATAAAAAATAGGGCTGGGGGTGTAGCTCAGAGGTAGAATGCCCCTGAGTTCAATCCCCAGTACCGCAAAAATAAATAAATAAATAAATAAATAAATAAATAAATAGGGTTAAGGGTATAGCTCAGAGGTAGAATCCCCCTGGATTCAACCCCCAGTGCCAAAAAAATAAAAGAAATTGTTAAGTAAGATTCTTCTTTATAAAGAGTAGTTTCAACCAAGAATGGTAGCTCATGCCTACAATCCCAGTATTTAGAAGGCTGAGACAGGAGGATTGCAGGTTAGAGGCCAGCCTCAGCAATTTAGCGAGAACCTCAAATTCATAAAAGGGTATATGTCTGTAACAGGTTGAAAATGCTTGGAACTAATAATGAATACGCCATTCAATCACAATGTACTGTATACAACATTAGAGATACACAGTACTTTATGATTGATTGCCTAAATTCTACAAAGTGTTGTGCATTAGCCCCAAGCGTACCCCAAACTATTTGTGTGTGTGGGGGGGGGTACTAGAGATGGAACCCAGGGGCATTCTACCTCCAAGCTATTCCCCCAGCCCTATTTTTTTTTGCGGTACTGGGGATGGAACCTGGGGGCATTCTACCTCCAAGCTACAGCCCCAGCCCTATTTTTTATTCTTTATTTTGAAACAGGGTCTCACTAAATTTCGGAGAGCCTCACTAAGTAGCTGGGGATGGCCACGAACCCAGATCCTCCTGTCTCAGCCTCCCAAGTACTGGGATTACAAGCGTGTGCCACCACGCGTGGCTTACCCCAAACTATTAACAGTCTAAGGCTATAATTATATGAATGATGACAAAGAAATGATTTTATTTATTTATTTAGTTTTGTGGCACTGGAGATTGAACTCAGGGGCATTCTACCTCTGAGCTATACCCTCAGTCCTATTTTATTTTTTAATTTGAAACAGGATCTCACTAAGTTGGTGAGGCTGGTCAGGAACTGCGATCCTCCTCCTGTCTCAGTCTCCCAAGTACTGGGATTATAAGTGTGCGCCCCCACGCCCAACCTAAGGAAATTTTTAATTAGGGACCCTTACTGGGACAAAATCCTCTGGTTTTCTGCTGGTTGTGAAGTTATAAGGGAAACAGTATCATAAACTATACACACTTTGACAAATCAGGTTAGACATAGACTACAGAGTCCTTTAAGACAGCAAAAGAGCCTGGAAATGGCATCTTGTTAAATCATATATAGAGACAACCTAAACCAAGCATGGGAATTTGGTTATTTCCTATTTGACAGAACATGAAAGGGGGAGAAGCCCAGTCAGTGATCAGCCACCCAGACACCACTGTTAGTAGGAGCTAAGAGAAGAGACTTACTCTGTGCCCAGCCTTAGTGGGGTGAAGAAGTTGATTGCAGACGGGGGGATGAAAAAAAAAAAGGGTGAAATATGACCAATGTTAAAAGAAAGCAACAAGAAGAAACAAACCAAAAAGAGAATCACAAAAAAACCCATACCAAATGAATATACAAAAATTGTTAATGATTTGAGTGTTATGAAAGAAAATGTTAAAAATCAGCTGTGCTCAAAATAATACCCAAAGAACTATTTCCTGTTTTTTAAACACGACAGAAACACAAACACGCACACACACACACACATTTTTATAAATTTGCCTTGCCAATTTTCCCCCCTTTTCCTAATCTTGTTCTCCACATTGACTCTCATCTCTCGTTTCTCTTCTGTTTATATTTTTGTAAGATTATATAAAATAGTAATTTAGATTGTTAGGAGACAATGTGGAAAAATCATTGGTAATAGCTTAAAGGCTAACATTTACTGGATTCTAGGGATCTAGTTGTTCCTCAAGTATATTGATTTTAATTCTCCTATGTTCAAAGTCCTCCTATTGCAAAAACTATGCTGCAGTGAAGTTATTACTTATTATAGAAGATGGAATACAGTACATGAGTACATTATCAAGGTAGGAAAATGGCAACTAAAGTGGGGCATGATGGCACACATCTGTAATCCTGGTACTTGGGAGGATGAGACTGGAGAATAGCAGGTTTGTGCCAGCCTAAGCAACTTAGTGAGGCCCTCAGCAACTCACTGAGATTCTGTCAAAAAAAAAAAAAAAAAAAGCGAAGTGGGGGAGGGGTTGGCGCATGCCTCTATTGTAATCCCAGTACATGGGAGGCTGACACAGGAGGATCACAGGTTTGAGGACAGTGTCAGCAAGTAGTGAGACTTTTAGGAACTAGTGAGACCCTGTTTCAAAATTAAAATAAAAAGGCCAAGTAGTGGCACACACTTGTAATCCCAGTACTTGGAAGGCTGAGATAGGAGGATCACAGGTTCGCGGCCAGTCTTAGCTACTTAGTGAGGCTCTCAGCAACTTAGTGAGACCCTGTTTCAAAAATAAAAAATAAGCTGGGCATGGTGGTGCACACTTGTAATCCCAGTACTTGTGAGGCTGAGACAGGTGGATCACAGGTTTGAGACCTGCCTTAGCAATTGCTAAGTGAGGCCCTCCACAATTTAGTGAGACCGTGTTTCAAAATAAATAATAAAATTGGACTGGGAGTATAGTTTAGAGGTAGAATGTCCCTGGGTTGGATTCCTAGTACCACACACAAAAAATAAAATAAAAACCAGGAGTAGTGGCACACACTTATAATCCCAGTACTTGGGAGGCTGACACAAGAGGATCACAGGGTCACAGTCAGCCTCAGTCACTTAGTAAGGCTTTCCAAAACTTAGTGAGACCCTGTTTCAAAATAAAGAATAAGCCAGGTGTGGTGGCGCACTCTTGTAATCCCAATACTTGGGAGGCTGAGACAGGAGGATCATAGGTTTGAGGCCAGCATCAGCTACTTAGTGAGGCCCTCCACAACTTAGTGAAACCCTGTTTCAAAATAAAGAATAAGCCAGGTGTGGTGGCCCATTCTTGTAATCCCAGTACTTGGGAGCCTGAGACAGGAGGATTGCAGGTTCATGGCCAGTCTCAGCTACTTAGGGAGGCACTCTGCAACTTAGTGAGACCTGTTTCAAATAAAGACTATAAAATAGGGCTAGGGGTATAGCTCAGAGGTAGAATTCTCCTGGGTTCAATCCCCAGTTGCACAAAATAAAATAAATAAATTAAAAAAAAATAGAGCCCGGCATGGTGGTGCATTCTTGTAATCAGTACTTGGGAGGCTGAGAAAGGAAGATCACAGGTTCACAGGCAGCCTCAGCAACCTTGGGAGGCCCTCTGGAACTTAGTGAAACCCCGTTTCAAAATAAAAAATAACATTGTGCTGGGGTTGTGGGTCAGAGGTAGTATGTTCCTGAGTTCAATCCCGAGTATCACCCCCCCAAAAAACCCAAAACAAACAAACAAAAAAGAGCTGGGCGTGGAATGGTGCACACTTGTACTCCCATTACTTGAGAGACTGACATATGAGGATAAGTCTAATGAGGCTCTTAGCAATCTAGTGAGTCCCTGTTTCCAAATAAGAAATAAAATCAGGCTTAGAGGTAGAATGCCTCTGAATTCAATCCCTAGTACCAAAAAAAAAAAAAAAAAAAAAAAAAAAAAAAAAAAAAAAAAAAAAAAAAAAAAAAAAAAAAAAAAAAAAAAAAAAAAAAATTGGGCTGGAGGCTGGAGGTGTAGCTTGGAGGTAGAATGTAGAATGCCCCTGGGTTCAATTCTGGATACCAATAAGTAAATAAATAAATACATAAATAAATAAATACATAAATAAAATAGGGCTGAGGCTATAGCTCAGAGGTAGAATGCCCCAGGTTCAATTACCAGTGTTCCCCCCCCCCAAAAAAAAAGGCAAATAAAGATGTCAAAAAAAAAAGATAATAAAATCAAATACGTTCTCCTAGCTACAATGAGACCATCCCCACATTTAAGTTTACTGCTCACAGATTTTGGACAGTGTTCAGTGTCAAACATTCTGAATCTTTGTAAAAAACCAAAAACCTTTACTCATAAAAGAATGGGCTGGTCAAGACTAGAGTCACACCTGACACAGTACTCGTCCTGGTGTGCTAGAGTTCTTGAAGAGAATTTGCTAGTCTTGATTCACTGGCAGAGGCAGTCAGTGACCCTGTTAGTGCTCAGATCAGAAGCATGCCCTATTGTGGAAAAAAATTAAAAAAAAAAAAAAATTGGCTGAGTCAGATGTGGTGATACATGTTTGTAATCCCAGTACTTGGGAGGCTGAGACAGGAGGATTGCAGGTTCTTGGCCAGCCTCAGCAACTTAGTGAGACGTTTCAAAGTAAAAAAAATGAATAAAATTGGGCTGGGGGTGCAGCTCTGGGGCTGAATGCCCTTGGGTTCAATCCCTAGCACCGAAATAAATAAAAAACTGGCTGGCCAAGTGTGGTGGTACACACTTATAATCTCAGTACTTGGGAGGCCGAGACAGGAGCGGCACAGATTCGTGGCTCCGAAACTTAGTGAGACCTTATTTCCAAATAGAAATAAAATAGGGCTGAGGGTGCAGCTTAGATGTAAAACGCACTTGGGTTCAATCCCCAGCACCAAAAAAAAAAAAAGAAAATGAACTGGCTGATGCTATATTTTGCCCAGTTACTTCTTCAAATGAAAAGGTTGTTCTAGTACAACTCCTCCAAAAAAGTGTTCACCTCTCAAAAAAATTCAGAAACATGAGTATGGAATCATGGCAGGGAGTTCTTTCTTGTCCCTTGGACAAGTGTCTCAAAACTGCTGTAAACTGGAGTCTGTTTAGAAGCAAAATATTCAAAATGGGATTAAAGCCTTTAAAGAAGCTCAAAGCCCTGTGTGGTGGCGCACCCCTGTAATCGCAGAGCTCAGGAGGCTGAGACAGGAGGAACACAAGTTTGAGGATAGCCTCACCAATTTAGGGAGAGTCTCAGCAACCTAGGGAAATCATTTCAAAAAAATAAAAAGAAAAAAGAAAAGCCAGGATGGTGGTACAAGCTTGTAATCCCAGGACTCGGGAGGCGGATAGGAGGATCTCGGTTCGCAGCCAACCTCAGCTACTTAGTGAAGCCCTTTGCAACTTAGTGAGACCCTGTTTCAAAATAAAGGATAAAAAATAGGGCTGAGGGTGTAGCTCAGAGGTAGAATGCAGTACCTTAAAAAAAAGGGAGGGGGGCCTGGGAGTGTAACTCCAAGGCAGAATGCCCCTGGGTTCAATAACTAGTACAAAAAAAAAAGGGAGAGAGAAATAAATTCAACAAGTATGTACCGCTAATCTTTGGCCATCATGTTTATAAGCCACCTCTTGAAAGTGTTTGTCACAGAACAGTAATAGTCTTAAAAAATGCAATGGATCAGCCGGGCGTGGTGGCGGAAGCTTGTAATGCTAGTACTTAGGAGGCTGAGAACGGAGGATCCGGGTTCTCGGCCAGCATCAGCTACTTAGTGAGGCCCTCCACAATTTAGTGAGACCCTGTCTCAAAATAAAGAATAACAAATAGGGCTGGGGGTGTAGCTCGGAGGTAGAAGGCCCCTGGGTTCCATCCCCAGTACCAAAAAAAAAAAAAAAAAAAAAAAAGCAATGGATCGCCGGGCATAGTGGCGCACATCTATGATCCCAGTTCTTGGGAGGCTGAAACAGGAGGATCGCTGGTTCAGGACAGCCTCTGCAACTTAGCAAGACTCTCAGCAACCTAGCAAGACCCTGTTTCAAAACAAAAAATAAAAAGGGCTAGGGGTGTAGCTTGGAAGTAAAATGTCTCTGGTTCAATCCCCAGTAAACACACACACACACACACACACACACACGCAGCAAAAAGGCAATCTTGCTCTCTGAGAGCGCACTACACATCTGGATGGGGCTGCACGTTATTCCAGCGGCGAAGAGAAGAGCTTTCATGGCGTTTCCCAAATGGCACACTTAAAAGGGCAGATTCACTGCTGCTACTTCCCCTTTGGCACCGAGGGGCCGGGGTTCGACGCACTGGGGTGGTAACCAGTGCGGCCCAAGCAGCGAAAGGTGCTTTGGGCTGGAAAGGAGCAGGGAAACATCTAGAAGCCGAGGGGGACCGTGACCCTGTCGCGGGGAAGCTGGAGGCAAGGCCTGAAGGCGTCCCGCAGCTCTGGCTGCGGATCTCGTGACAGGACGAGCGGCGGAGAGGCCCGGCGCCCGGCCGACGTCCTCCGGCCCCGGGGCGAGGGGGCGAGGCCGGGGCCGCCCGCGCCCAGAGGTGGCCGCTCCCTGGCTTCCCCACCTCCTCCCGGGCCTTCCCGGGCCAGAGCCTCGGCCGCGGCCGCCCGGGCCGCCCGAGCGCTCCCCCGACACTCCCCGAGGCCCCTAAGGTCGCAGAGCCCGGCCTCGAGCCCGGCCTCGGCCGCCGTAGCTGCGGTGCTCACCATCCTGTCACCGGGCTCCGCTCAGTCACCACCAGCGCCGCCGCCCTCTTCCTCAGGCTCCTCGGAGACCCGCCCACTTTTCTCTCGCAACCAATGAAAATCCGGACTGACTGAAGACCGCCCTACGGCGGCCGGCACAGGCCTTTTCCCGCCGGAAAGCGAAGTTGTCTTGAGGGGGCGGGGCGATGGGAGCCATCGGACCCCCAAGCTTCCGGAAACGCGGGTGACATCCGGGCACCTGGAGCCGTCCACCTGAGGCGCACCGCCGGCAGCCATGCTGAAGTGCGGGATGAGTGGCAGTCAGGTGAAAGGTGGAGCAGCCTTTCTTGCTTTTTCCGATGTAGAAGAGCGAAAACCCGGAGCCCACGAAGTGTCTGCGCGGTCGCCTAGTTCTTCCTCTTTGCCTTTGTGCACGAGGGCTGAAGTCACGAGCCCTGGCCGGGGCGGCCTCCACGCGGGCCCGCCGGCTTCTCCCGGGGCTGAAGGCCCCTCTCTCTCTGTGGATGCAGTGCTCGGAGTGGGCAGAGTCCACGAAGTGACCGGATCATCGGGCCTCGAACTCGGGACCGTTGAGGACCAGGGGGAGGGGGATCGGGAAAAAGATTGCGAGAACTTTTGTGCCCACAAAAACCATCAACCTAGTTTTTTTAGGGGCTAGGGTACTGGGGAATGAACTAAGGGGTCTTCTATGTCCAAGCTACACGTTCAACCCTTTTTCTTTTTTTGTTTAATTTTGAAGCAGGGTGTCACTAGGTTGCTGAGAATCTTGCCGTGTTGCTGAGGATGTCCTCGAACCTGTTATCCTTCTGTCTCAGCCTCCCAAGTACTGATATTACAAGCAACAGTGCGCCACCACGCCCGGCTTGCCTCTAACTTTTTTTTGTTGTTGTTTGTTTTTTTTTGCGGTACTGGGGATTGAACTCAGGGGCATTCTACCTCTGAGCTACACCCCCAGCCCTATTTTTTATTCTTTATTTTGAAACCGAGTCTTACTAAGTTGCGGAGTTCCTCACTAGGTAGCTGAGGCTGGCGGCGAACCCGGATCCTCTGGTCTCAGCCTCCCGAATGCTGGGATTACAAGCGTGCGCCACCACGCCCAGCATTGCCTCTAACTTTTAAAGATATTATTTGTTTGGCACTGGGAATTGAACCCAGGGGCATTCTACCTCGAGCTATCAGCTCTTTTTAAAATATTTTATTTTTATTTAATTGTGTGTGTGTGTGTGGCACTTGGAGTGGAATCCAGGGGTATTCTGCCTCCGGGCTACACCCCCAGCCCTATTTTATTTTTTATTTGGAAACAGGGTCTCACTGAGTTGCTGAGGCTGACTTGGAACCTGGGATCCTCCTGTCTCAGCCTCCCAAGGGATTACAGGCATGCACCACCATGCCCATTTTATTTATGTATGTATTTAGGTCATCCTATCTTTTTTAGTATACATATTGGTGATTCTTAAGCACTGTAATTTAGTGTTCTGGGATCATGTTTCCTTTTTTATATTCTTTGATAGATTGATATTGCCATCCATTTGTATTGTAACTTAGTTTCCCATATCCGTTTGCATGGCTTTTCAATTTTTTTTTTTTTTTTTTTGCGGTACTGGGGATTGAACTCAGGGGCATTCTACCTCCGAGCTACATCCCCAGCCCTATTTTTTATTCTTTATTTTAAAACCGGGTCTTACTAAGTTGTGGAGTGCCTCACTAGGTAGATTCTGATTTTCTATACACTCTCCAGAGATGTTCTTGCTGGTAGTCCTTGGACAATGTGTTAAGACAGCAGTCTTTTTTTTTTTTCCCCGGTACTGGGGATTGAACCCAGGAGCATTCTACCTCCGAGCTACACCCCCAGCCCTATTTTTTATTCTTTATTTTGAAACAGGTCTCACTAAGTTGCGGAGTGCCTCACTAGGTAGTTGAGGCTGGCCGCGAACCCGGATCCTCCGGTCTCAGCCTCCCGAATGCTGGGATTACAAGCGTGCGCCACCACGCCCGGCTGCATGGCTTTTTAGTTATTCATAATTCATAAGGACATTAAGGGTGTCAGGAGGTGAGACTAATATTTCATTCAGCCCTAGCCTCTCTTTTTTTGTGGTACTGGGAATTGAATCCAGGGGCATCCTTCCTCCGGGCTACACCTCCAGTCCGATTTTATTTTTTATTGTGAAACAGTGTCTCACTAAATTGGAGAAGGCCTCACTCAGTTGCTGAGGCTATCCTCTAACCTGTGATCCTCCTGTCTCAGCCTCTCAAGTACTGGGATCACTGCCACAATGCCCGGCCCCTAGCCTCTCTTACAGATTACATAAATGTACTTGATAAGAATGTCTGGCATATTGCTATCCTCCAACATCAGAGACGTATCCTGAATAACCCAATTTCTCTCTCATGACTTTTTTGTGTGTGTATATGTGGTACTGGAGATTGAACCCAGGGGCATTCTACCTCCAAGCTACACCCCCAATCCTATTTTATTTTTATTTGAAACCGTCTCACTAGGTTGATGAGTCTCACTACTTGCTGAGACTATCCTTAAACCTTCGATCCTTCTCAGTCTCCCAAGTACTGGGGTTATAAGCATGTGCCACCACACCTGGATTTCATGACTTGTTTTGACATTGTCACCTGTTATTAAAGTTATTAAAACATTTCAGATAGCCAGGCATGGTAGCACACACTTGTAATCCTAGGACTTGGGAGGCTGAGACTGGAGGATCACAGGTTCAAGGACAGCTCGGCAATTTAGTGAGGCTCTCAGCAACCTAGTGAGACTCTGTTTCCAAATAAGAAATAAAATTGGTCTGGGGATATAGCTCCGAAGTAGAATGCCTCTGGGTTTAATTCCCAGTACCATAAATAAATAAATAAATTTTAAAAAATTAAAAAAAAATTCAAAGCCAGGCGTGGTGGCACACACTTGTTATTCCAGCATTTGGGAGGCTGAGATGAGGATCCGGGTTCGCGGCCAGTCTCAGCTACTTAGTGAGGCACTCCGCAACTTAGCAAGATCCTGTTTCAAAATAAAGAATAAAAAATAGGGCTGGGGGTATAGCTCGGAGGTAGAATGCCCCTGAGTTCAATCCCCAGTACCGCAAAAAAAAAAAAAAAAAAAAAAAAAAAAAAAAAAAAAAAAAAAAATCAGCTGGGCATGGTGGTGAACACTTGTAATTCCAGTACTTGGGAGGTTGAAACAGGAGGATCACAGGTTCATGGCCAGACTCAGTAACTTAGTGAGGCCCTCCATAACTTGGTAAACCTGTTCCAATAAAGAATAAAATAAGCCAGGCGTGGTGGCGCACACTTGTAATCCCAGTATTTGGGAGGCTGAGACCGGAGGATCCGGGTTAGCGGCTAGCCTCCTCAGCTACCTAGTGAGGCACTCTGCAACTTAGTGAGACTCTGTTTCAAAATAAAGAATGAAAAATAGGGCTGGGGGTATAGCTCGGAGGTAGAATGCCCCTGAGTTCAATCCCCAATACCGCAAAAAAAAAAAAAAAAAAAAAAAAAAAAAAAAAAAAAAAAAGA